>NTPY01000736.1:4712-52128 GCA_002922825.1 Brachionus calyciflorus | reverse complement strand
AACTGCTGGTTACCAAAATTATTTGGAAAACTAATTTTTGAAACGAATAATTTATGTTAATTTACAAAAATTTCAAATTTCAAGTAATCTCAAAATTTAACTTATTAAGTCCTTCAATATTTAAGGTAATATTTTTACATGAAACGGCCATGCCTTCAGTATTGAAGGTAATATTTTTACATGAAACGGCTATGTCTTCAATATTGAAGGTAATATTTTTACATTAAACGGCCATGCCTTCAATATTGAAGGTAATATTAGCCTTTAGGACCATGTTTTCCAACCATAGACCATATTAAAGCTTAAAGGACAATACCTAAAGTTTTTTTAAGATTTTTAGGCTTTTTTAACGTTTCCTTACTCGCATAATAAAATCTTTGCTTCAAGTATCTTATTTATTACTTTCCAAAAAAGATAAAATCAGAAAATCTTTTATGTCCTAAACCTATGAGCAGGGCCTGTCAAAATATGCTTTTTAACATGCGAAAAATGTCGGTAGAATATGCCTTCAAATATGCGAATATGCCAAATAAAATATGTTAAATAGGTTCCAATGTGCGAAAGAATATTTTGACAACTAAAATTAATGAAAATACTGAGGCTTTTTTTGGACGGCCCGTTTTTATCTAGATACGTAGCTGTCATCGGATTTCAACTCAGAAAATTTTTAAAAAATCTAAAAATAATCAAAAAAGCTTTTTTGGAGTTTATTAAATTAATTTTCCTTATTTTAAAAATTTTGGTTTGACATAATGACTTATTAAAAAAAAAGAGTCTTAACTTTTTGAATGGTACTTTGGTAAAGCTTGTTTTGTTGTAGGCCTTTCTAATAGAATATCAGATATAATATTAATTGTCAAAATATTTTAACTAAATCTTACGATTTTAAGATAAATCAAGAATTTCTTAATGATATTCTTAAATATCTAAAACGAAATAAAGCTGCAGGCAATGATTACATAAGTAATGAATTTTTCATTAATGATGCTATTCAAGAATTTATATACATTTTAACTTGGTTTTTTAATACAAATATAAATACAAGCTATATTCCTGAATACTTTAATATCTCTCTTGTTACACCAATTCCGAAAAAAGGAACTATGAAATCACCTACTGACTATCGACCAATCTCAGTTTCTAGTACTTTAGAATCAATTTTAGAAAGCATTTTATTAAGTGAAATGGAATGTCTTAAAAACATTCATAAACATCAATTTGGTTCTAAAAAAAAGTTGTCAAGTAAACATGCCTATTATTTGGTTAATGAAACCTGGAATCATTATAGACAAAATGGTTCGAATGTTTATATTTTAAGTTTAGATGCATGTAAAGCATTTGACAAATTATGAAGAGATGGATTGTTTTTTAAATTAAAGGACAAAATATCTGAACCGATCTGGAGGATACTTTTTAGTTACTATAAAAAGTCAAAAATAATAGTAAAATATGATAATAAATTTAGTGAAAAAATCTCTTCCCCAGAAAGGGTCAAGCAGGGTGGAATATTATCATCATACTATTTTAATTTTTTTATTAATCAACTCCTTGAAGAGTTTACCGACTTAAATGTTGGTGCATGTATTAATGGTTTAAATCGACTATTGTGACGATATAGTTTTAATATCACCATCGTACGTCAATTGGTCACATTACTTAAAAAATGTTTTGAGTATTCGAAAGAATGGAAAATTGATTTTAACCCAAAAAAGTCGGTTTGTCTATCAATGGCAAACTCAGGTAAAATTATAAATCCAAGCATATTAATTGATGGTACACACATCGCTAATGTTCAAGGCTTTGAATACCTAGGTCTTCAATAGGAAATAATAAATTTATAATGGAGTTTATCGAAGAAAAGTGGGCTCTATATCATTACATTGAAAAATTTTACATGAAACAACGCTTTAATACGCATGCCATAATTAAAATTTTACTCTAAAATTTGATTAGAGTTTATTCAAATTTTTTTTCTGAAATTTTAAACTAAGTTCCTCATAAGATTTGTTAATTAAAATAATTTTAGAGTAAAATTTTAATTATGGCATGCGTATTAAAGCGTTGTTTCATGTAAAATTTTTCAATGTAAAATTTTTCAATGTAAATTTTCTATGTAATTTTTCAATGTAAAATTTTTCAATGTAAATTTTCTATGTAATGTTTCAATGTAAAATTTTTCAATGTAAATTTTCAATGTAAAATTTTTCAATGTAATGATATGGCCCCGAAAAGTGGAAGAAAGTTGAAAGAAGTATGTATTCTCTTTATGGTCTTGGTTGCAAACAATCAGTGATGAACCCTAATTTAGTAGGATTTTTATACAAACAGTACTGTCAATCAATTTTTAGACACATTTTAGAAAATATTTATATTCCTAGTAGTATACTTAAGGAACTAGACACTCGGCAAAATATCCTTATTAAACGAATGATTGGCTTGAAAAAATTTACTCATATTACTCCACTTAATGAAGCACTTAAGTTGGAATCAGTTAGTCAAATTTATTACAAACATAAGGTCTTTTTTCTAGAGCAATTATTAAGAAATCAAAGTTGTAAAGATGTGTTATTTTATATAAGAGGAAAACAAACGCAGTTTAACAAAAAGAACACGTCGTTTTGTGTACAATTGAAATCTCTAGAGAACCGTTTATTCATTAATTACTTTGATTACGAACCAAAATTGATAAAAGCCTTAATTGAATTTAGTTTTAAAAATCATAATCGTGGTTTAGTTGACTCAGTAAGATTTGTAGTAAATAAATTATCTCAAAAGTTAGAAGAAAGAAATGATGTCCTACTATGGTACAGAATACTTAATGATCTTTTAAAATTTGTATATTAGATTAATGAAAAATTAAATTTCTTATATTTTCTGTAATTAATAATTTTTTTTTAATTTTTTATCTTATCTCAATTTTTTTATTTATTTTTTTTTTTTCTTTTTATTTGTCAATGTGACTTAAATTAATCAATAAACAATAATAATAATAATTTAAATTTTTATATGCTGTTATTTTTTTTTCGAATGGGTCATTTTTAAATTGGCAAAGAAATGACAAGTTACTTTTGAGAACAAAAAATAATCGAATTTATTAAGCAAAAATAATTTACACGAAATAGAAAAAAAAAGCTTTCGTTTATTCTACTTATTAACGCTACTATTTGATTTGCCACTCGACAATCGAGCCCTTGAATTTAAAATCATTATAAAAAAAATTATTTCACACACTGTAAATATTTTGAGTGTAAAGAGTATTTCCAACTTTTATGTCTAAATAAATACAATTCCGCTCTTTTAAATTGTTCATTTCTGAACATTCAAGAACTTTCATGAATTTTCATTAGCTTTTTTCATGTAATTTTATTAAAAATTATCGTCGTTTTGTGTACAATTTGGGAACTAATTTTCTTAAAATGATTTTTGATCTATTTAAGTCTTTTTTAAGCCTAAAACATTTTTTTTTATTATTTAATGTATTCCTATTTCGAACTTAATAGACCATTTTATCTGTGTAAAAAAAAACAACTCAGTGAGGATTATTCAGAATTAAATAGCAATAGAATAGGATTTACAAACCAGCTTTTAAAGTAATGATTTTTATTTTAAATTAAAGCTAATAAGCTTTTTAGGATTCTTGGAGGCCATGTTGTAAAAAAATTTTAAGGTCTTAGGTTTAAAATCAAAACTAGAAAAAGAAAGCTTCGTAACTAAGGCTGATGATTTGATGCACTATAAGAAATATAAAATACGAATCCCAAGGTCTTCGAAAAAAACTTCATTGAATTGCTTTTATCGCACAGAAAAAATGTTCTTAAAATTCTAAAAAGTTCGAAATAGGAATACATTAAAATAAAAAAGACTTAAATAGAAAATTAGTTCCGAAATCTTATGGTCTTTTATTAATAAAAAAATTATTAATGAAAATACATGAAAAAAGCTAATGAAAGTTCATGAACTTTCAGAAATGAACAATTTGAAAGAGCGGAATTGTACACTTAAATCTGTAAAATACTTAAAATCATCCAATCAAATATAGTAAAATGCTACACATTAAAGTGGGAAATACTTTTTTAAACATTTAACTGCAAAATAGGCTAAAAAACACATTTAAGTGTAATTTAATACACTCAAAATATTTACAGTGCACTCAAAAAGTAGCAAACCCTTTCATTTTGAGAGATTTCTTGGTCTCTTTTGGCAAATTCATCGACTCTACTTCTTGACTTTGAATTTTAAGACTCTTTTTCAAATTCAAAACCTTCAAATTTTATTATTATTTTAAAGTCAAAATCATTAAAACATTTAATTTTTTGGTTACTTCTAAATCAATAAAAGCCTGTTTCTCTTGTTGTTTCTGTTTATGAGCATTAGCTTGAGTTATTTGTGTCTCTATGGTCTTTAAAGCAATATCACAATTTTTGCACCAACTATCCAAAACACTCAATATTTCATCTACTTGTGAATCAGTCACATCGCGACCGATCGCGAACTCAATTTCTAATTGGTTGTTCAATTGATCTAGCTTACCTTTTATAATATTGGAATAAAACGCTTCAATAATTAAATCCTCCAATTCTCGTATGTTATTTATGCCGAGATTTTCGCACAAAAATTTGTATGGAATAATTCGATTTTTACTTGCGATTGAAATTATTGTCAAGTGCTTTAGTTTAACTAAAGCCGATTTATTTAGTTCAGGATAGTTAAAATTTTTTGCTAAATTAAAAACTGTAAATATTTCATAGAATATAATAAAAAAAATTGAATTTTACTAGTATAGTCAGAAAAAGTACCAAAGGAGAAAAGTTCCAAAACATTATAATATTGAGAATAATTTTCATCATTTTTCATCTATTCAAAAATTATTTAAGATTAAAAATTTTCAAAAATTTCAGGAAAATTTTAAATTACGGTCTGAAAAAATGGAATTTCCAAAAATTCACTAAACGAGTGCACTGTCGATGATTCAATAACTTTTTGAATTAACTCTACTGCTATGCCATAATCATTTATTAATTTAGCCTGGTTCAAGTAATAGTCAAGACTATTGATTTTTTCAGTCATATTTTAGCAATTTTTAGATTAGATTCTTTAAGAATTTCTTTTTTAAGTCTTAATATTACCAAGATTTTTAAATTATTTTGTTTGAATTAAGTTATGCAAATTTTAGAAAAAAATTTTAATTTCTCAAAACTTTATTTACTATTACTCTAAAATAATTAACTATTAATTTTTTTATTGGTGTGCAAATTTGCAGAAAAAACATTTTTATTGCAAAATTTCAGAAATCTCTGAATTCTGTCCAAATTCGCACACCATTAAAAAAAGTCTAATTTAAATACGCATTTAAAATTGCACAATTTTTTGCAGACGTTGCCAACAGGTGCAGCAAATTTTGCCTCACTATGCAACTTTTTTTTTGCCACCAAAAGTCTTTTTAAGTGTTTTGCCGAGCGATTTTTGTTTTTCAAAAAATTGAAAAATAGAAAATTTAAAAAAAACTTTAACATACTTAAAATACCATATAGCTAATTTATTTCAAAAATTTGTCCAAATTTATGAGAATTCTTACACTTTTAAATTGTCATTTAATTGTAAAGTAGTGTTGTTGACCTTCACGACAGTCAGCTGGTAACGAGAGTAGCCAACTAGCGGTTAAGATGGCTTGGCTTTGAAGTCTTATTCTATCTTCATCTGGTTTATGAAAAGGATTAGAAGCTTAATAGTCTAATCATCCTTTTTGAAACCTTTGCCGCCAGTTACTAAACCTTGTAGGCAGCTGCCAACACTTACGTAGAACTAACCAAGAATAACCTTGTAACAAAAAGTAATAGTAAACAAAGAAGAGAATAGTCTATAGGAATATAGAGAAAATCGATAATATCGGTTTAAATATTATTTTTAATAAAATCTAGAAAATGTTAAAAAAGCATTTTCTTTTCAAATTAAGGAAATAAACATTCAGCTCAATCCTTGAACAAACTAAAAAGACCGTCTCGCAACACATATTTTTCAGATAGAATTTTAAAAATATTAAGTTAGGAAATCACTAATATTTTACGTTTTTGGTGGTTTAACTAAAAAATTAGCGGTCCATATTTAGTAAAATATTTTTAAAAATATATTTTTTTATAAAAAGTATTTAAATTAAAATCTAAAGAAGATAATGTTTTTAATTGGTAACATTATTAATAATATAGTTTCAAATTCAAGCATAAAAAGCTTCATTATCTTTCCCATTTTCAGTATTTAATTTAATCATCGGAAATACTTCAATACATTCATTAGCTGGCTTCCAATCTTCAGAAGGTTGAAAATGCTATTTTTAAATTTAGAAAATTAAATAAAATTAAACTCCAATTGTAGAGTAAATATACTAGTTTTAGAGATTTCCAATTTTTCGGTAAACCATGTTTTCCAACTGAATTTTTTATTGATATAGCGAAAAAAATTGGAACTGGACATAAAACAATAACCACTATTATCCATCCAATAGCGTGAGCCCATCCTGGATAATGATAGTTATTTAAGGTTACCTCTGTATTTGAAATTATTGTAATAATAAATATTCCCTTTTAAATAAGAAATTTGAAAAATTTTATAATTTTAAAATTACATATTTTTAAAAATTATACAAAAGTGATGACCGGTACAATTGCAAAACAGACTATCCAGTAATAATTTGGCTCAACGCCTAACATCAGTTTTAGATCTTTTTTAATATTACCAATTCCATAAATCCAGCAAAGACCGAATGCTTCTAGAAATGCGAATAAAACAAATGGATATCCTGACAAATAACTATCGATCAAGTTTTGTATATACAGGCTACTCTGAATTTAAAAGAAATTAAATTTTTAAATTTTAAAAGTATTTTTTCGAATTATTTTACATGAGTGGCCATAGGAAAAGCAACAATGTAGAAAATCATACAAATTCCGAATCTGTACAATGTTTCTTTTCCGTGTATATTAATTTTAGTCTTTAAAGCTTCTGTAATTGAGTCCAAAACACATTCGGTTAAGCTAAGTATACTTCCAAACCCGATTGTAATCATCATTAGAAAAAAGAAAATACACCATATCCATGGAAAAGGCATTAGTGATAATGCTTCTGGATACACTATGAACGATAAGCCTGGTCCACCTACAGCCAAATCTGCAACTTCGATACCAGTTCTTGTTGACATGTAACCCAATACTTTCCAAAATTTAAATAAAATAATCAGAAAAATGAATGCTTGGATCTAAAGTTTTGTTTAGAATTTGATATTAGACGATTTTTAAAATTTGCAAATTTTTAGAGGTATTGACAATTAGTTATTTTAAAATAAATGATATTATATTAAATTAAGAGTAAGTTATCTTACTAAGAAAAGAAACGATTATTAAAACCCTTCCCATGAAGAAATATTTACTTTTTGCCCTTTTTCGATAAATTATTTCATGACAAATTAAAACAAATTTTTACGAATTAAGTACATCGACTCTATCTCAATTCTTTCATACCTGTGAAGAAAACAATTAGTATAAACGATTTACTGTCTTTTTGTCAGCCATGTATTTTTTTCGTCAACTGGACCTTTTGTTAAAAGTATGCTTAGTTAATTTCCTTTTTTGTTAATATACCATTACTCTAGTATTTCATAATGTAGGAATTAAAATTTTCAAAAAAAAAAGGAAATGTAGGGAAGCCTAAGAATAGCCTCCTCATATATTTAAGTTACTAGAAAAGCATCTGATACTAAAAGTTATAAAAACTATCAGTCAATCAGAGATAATAAAAAAAGAAAAGATAGAGCCAAAGTATTTTAAGTCATTTTATGTTAGTTTAGTATAACTCTGAGGAAAATAACTAGTTTAATTTTATTAATTTTATTTTTATTTTTTTACTCGAGTTTTGTACAAATTTTGTTCATTTTCTATTTGCTGAAAGAAGGACGTTCTACCTTCAAGCAGCTGACCTTAGGTCATTATTTTGATTAAATAAATAAATAAATATGAGGAAAATCAGTGCCCTTATCTATGTATATGTTATCTTCAAATGTATTGACTTGAATTATAATTTAATTTTTATAAAATAATATTGATTTTTTTTTATTTTATTTACAGTGGTTCTTGGATAAGTGGAACGTCAACCGTCTACCGTAACCCGTGTTTATAAGCCTTGATTTTCAGTTTTAAGATGTTTGAGCTTTGGTTACGGTTACGGTTACGGTTACGGTCAAAAGTGACGGTTGACGTTACATTTATACAAGAGCCATTTTATTTCAAGTAAATTGTGTTATTACACTTAAAAATTTAAAATTTATACTTTAGGTCTTTTTTAAATTGAATATGGCTAATTTTATGCTTAGAATTCTTATTTGTAGATTAAAGATTATGATTTATTTGATTTAAAAAGATAAAAAGTATGTTTATTTAATTATTATTTGTCAGCAAATACAAAAAATTTTGAAAATTAATAAGTTACCCCGAAAAATTGACAAAAATTATTATAATTTTAGAATAACGGGTAAAGATGAGCCAAAGATATCTTAATTTTATTACAATTAATCAATCATAATCAAGTGATTATTTAAAGTCAAAATGCCATTTAATATTAGCGAGAATCTTGAGTTAAACAGCTTAATTTAGTATTTAGAATTATTACCAGAAAAAATAGCCAGACCAGCTAAAAGACCTGTTATTCCATCCAATATTGCAATAAATATACTTGTTCTTAAAAACAAAGACAATTATAAAGTTAAATAAAAGGAAAGTTTCTTTACTTTTGATGGTTGTAATTAAAATTGTTATATCTGCCTAGAGTATACAATCCGCCTTGAGCAATACCTTGGAAAATAAGCAATTTTAAATAAGTATTTAGATTGCTGGTTTAATTTCATTAATAAACATTTTATTGTTACCTAAAATAAAATAAACTTGACTAAAAAAAGAATATTTAATTTTTTAATTTACTATTATAATTAGAAATTTCTTTTACCTTGCTGCATCAGTCCAGGTCTTTTTTTGAGAAAAAAAATTTTTATAGTTGAAAATTTTTAAAAAAGTTTTATAGTTTAAGTTACTTCTAAATTTTTTAATTTTTCAGTATTAATATTCAAAATATAATATTTTATTCCTTTCATTGCTCCTTCTAAAGTTACACCTCTGATAATCAAAGCAATTATCATGATGTATGGAAAAATTGCTGTTATATATGAGACCCTGAATAATATTAGTTGATAAAAACATTTTTTTATTTATTTTCTAATTCAGTTTTTTATTAAAAAATTTACTTTCCAAGACTTTGGACTCCTTTAGAAAGACTTAAAAAAACTAATAGCCAACATGCTAGTAAACTGACTGCTAATTTCCAGTTGACGCCCGTAAAGTTACCAATATCATCCGACAGACTCAATACGTAATTACTTTAAAAATAAAATAAATAT
This sequence comes from Brachionus calyciflorus, assembly GCA_002922825.1. Taxonomy (NCBI): domain Eukaryota; kingdom Metazoa; phylum Rotifera; class Eurotatoria; order Ploima; family Brachionidae; genus Brachionus; species Brachionus calyciflorus. The sequence continues at coordinate 42,692 of NTPY01000736.1, read as the reverse complement.
CTTTGAATTTTCTTATTAGATTTTCTGTTACTTGAAGTATTGTTTAGCGGGTGATTCAGTGTCTTTAGAGCAAAAACCAATTTGTAATGTAGAATTTAAGACATCAGTTTTGGATGGTACGCAACATTTTTCATCATTCCATTCAAAATTACAATCTGTCCAAGGTAATTTAGGTAGAAATGATGAAATTAAATAAATTACTGACCAGCAAATAAGAACATTATAATAAATTGATATAAAAGTGGCAACTAAAAGCGAGACGATTCCTAATCCTCTGAATATTGGCACGACTTTCCATACATTGATAGGTCCAAATTTTGAATACTGAGCAATTGTTATTTCCAGAAAAAAAAGAGGAAGACCAATTGTGAAGAGCATTATTGCAAAAGCAATTACAAAAGCACCTTATCAAAAATTTAATGTCTTAGAAAATAATGAAATTTATTTTTCTAGCTTACTTCCACCATTCTTGAAGCAAAGAAAAGGAAATCTTTGGAAAAAAATACAATTTTTAACTGCCATAAAATTCTTTTTTTTTTAAGAATGACTAAACTAGCATTTTTTAACTTAATATTATTCATAAAACTGAATAATAATAAGTAAACAAAATCAAACGTAAATATAGATTACAAGTTATAAGGAGCAATTAATTTCTCACTTCAATAATTGCAATTAAGAATTTAAATATATAGATATTTTAGCTATACAGTGGTTGTAATATAAATGTAACGTCAACCGTCAACCGTAACTTTTGACCGTAACCGTAACCCATGTTACAGTACAAATTAAAACTAACTTGTACGCATTTTGTTCTTCGACTCTTCCTCAGCTCTTCCTCGACTCTTCTTCAACTCTTCTTTTCTTCTTCCTCAACTCTTCCTTTCCTCTTCCTCTCCTCTTCCTCTGAAGAAAACATTTAATAAAAACTAATATTTTTTAACGTATTTTTTTGAAACCTTTCCTTTCTCAGGAAAGGAAAGGAAAAGAAGAGGAAGAGTCGAAGAAGAGTCGAGGAAGAGGAAAGGAAAAGAAACGTACAAGTTAGTTTTAATTTGTACTGTAATTTGACTTAATTTTCAATTTTAAGATGATTGAGCTATGGTTATGGTTACGCTCCAAAGTTACGGCTGACGGTTGACGTTACATTTATATTAAAATCACTGTAAAATATTTGTTTTAAAATCCTTCAATACAAGTTCTGATTTTTTTCATTTAATTCTAATTTAAAATCAATCAGTTAAGAAATTTATAATACCTCCAAACGTTTCCTAATCCGACGGAAAAGCCTAAACAGAATGATATTTGTTTAAAAAATTAAACGCTTTAAATATATTAAAAACTAACCAATGCAGGTCATTAAGAATTCGATTGGATTTCCCCAATTCTTTTCGGGTGCTTTGAGCTTGCTGGTCTCATTCTTTATTGAATTCAAATCTTCAGAGCTCATTGTAATACAGTAAAATTTTATCAAAAAAAAGAATTTAATTTTGTTTTCAAATGAATCAAATGATAATATAAACGTTCATATCTTTTCTTTTTGAATGCTCGATAAGGCTTCAATTTATTAAGCTTTATCAGCTTACAAAGTTTATAATTTAAATTATCATTCTATATGTTGTAAAATTACATAATTCTTACTCTCAATTTTCAATTACTGTTAAATTTTAATTTTTTAGAATTGATCTTGACTTTGAGCTTAATAAACCAATTGTTTCCTGTCGAAATAATTCACCTTTCGAAAAAATAACTTCAAAAACCGATTTTTTGGCTTTTTTTTACCCCTGCAATCATCTTTTTCTTTTTTTTTTTAAAATTTTTATCTTCAAAAAAGACTTTAAAAGGTTAATTTGAGATTTCTTTAATTTGCTTTATTTTTATAGTTTTGTTAGCCTTGAGATAGGATGAGGGTTTATTAATTCGTCAAATAAGTTGCATTCGTTCTTTAGTGGCAAGTTTTTTTTAAATTTGATTTTTTTGATCCTCAATTTTACATAAAAAAGGCCTACGAATGAAAGGATTGATTATAAAAATCCCTACTCAGTGGGGATAATTCCTCACTAAGAAAAAATCTCACTTTTAGAAAAAGAAATATCCAATCAAATTTTTTGGTACTTTATCGATCCGATAAAGTACCGTCCCGATTTTGATCGTACCGAACCATATTCCATTAATTTTTTTTCTCAATAAACTAAGAAAATAATTTTTGTAAAATTTATGCTGCACTCTTTCCTTACGAATATGGTAAAATTTTTAGATGATGAAAAATAAGTTTTAATCGAACCATTCGCATGTTTTTCCATTCGTTCTGATGTAACGCAAACCGTCAGATTTAAAAATCGAAAAATTCAAGTCTATGTATTAGTTTACTGTTTAAAAAAATATTTCTTTATTTCACTTAACGTATTTCTCTTTAGAAAGTAAATTAGGGTTAAGATTTAAATCTTAACACTTGAGATAGGTTTAAAAATGAATTGAATTTAAAATAGCCAAACTCAAGCAAACATCTCAAGTGTTTACTATTCGACATCTCTCTAAACTGTTACTTATGATCAAGGTACTTATGTCATTTTCCACATTTAACCCATTATTTTAGTAATTATTTAAAATCTCATTTTTACCTTCGTTTTTATATCTAAGACCAAACAAAAAGATTTAAACGATAATCCTCAGTTGTTTATTTTTTAGAGAATTATCTCTATAATTATTTCTCATGTAAAATAATATTTTTACTTGACATGTTTTTTAAAAGCGACGCATATATGAGGTGGAAAGTTAGAATATATTTTGTAAAAGCTAAAAAAAACATTTAATTTTTTTTGACATGAATACACTTCAGATTTGACCAAATAACTAAAAAATATTAACTTCAAACTTTAAAACTTTTACTAATCGAAACCACCAATTTTATTCCTAGCAAATTTTTCTTTTATTTCGCGAAATTTTTAAAAAATGTAAATATAACATTTATAACAGATTTCTAGTAAAAAAACACGGCTAATTGTAATTCAGCTTAAAAATTTTCCGAAAGACAAATTTGAAGTTTTGTTTCTTTAATTGATTAATTTTCTGTAGAGAGAAAGTGATCGACCTCGTATACAAATCTTTTAACACGGCCAAGATTTTTTCCAGTCGTCCTATGTTATAAAAAAAAAAGAAATTTTATATATTTGTTTTTTAATTATTAAAAATAAAAAAATAGAGAAAAATTAGGCTTTTAATTAAAAATAAAAAAATAAATTGTAATTATGTAAAAACTTGTGCCAATGATGATTATAAATTTTATTAATTATCACTAAAATAAAAATTTACCTTTGCAAAAAAAACCTTCGTTACGAAAAAAAACACAAAACGGAAAAACGAAAAAAAACGAAGAATTCGTTTTTAGATTTTATTTATTTGTTTCTAACAAAACGAAAAAAAACGAAAAATATTTCTTTAATAGGAAATAAAAACAGAAAAACAAAAAAAACGAAAATTTTTATAGAGAGATTAACGGAAAACTATTTAATTACAAAAAAGACATAAAGGATTTGTTAATTCATTCGTTTTTAAACAGTCTAAATGAAAATAACTATGACACAATGAACAAGAAAAGCCAGTTTTGAGTGTTCCATTTCCACACAAACCACAAAATTGATCTTTTATTATTGAAAAATTTTTTAATGCCTCATTTATTAGAGAACGTCGATCCTTCAAACTTTGCTCATCAGTTTTTAAAATTTCTAGTGTTGATTTATAAAGAGTTTCTATGAACCAACATACAATAACACGACAATTAACAAAATCTTCTTGAATTGGATGATCAATTTTGTTGATTACCCATTTGATTTTACCAATATCAGATCTGTTATTACAAAAATAAAGCCAGTTATTATAGACCTTATTTATTTCATTTTCATTGGCTCCATAAGGATTCATGTATACTAACTCTTTTGATTCAATATTTGCACAAAAACATGACCAATGATTTTTTGAAATCTCAACTACTCCAATAATTGAATCATAAGCTGATAAATTTTCCTTTTAGTTTAAATAAATAAATAAGGTAAATTTATAAGAAATTAATAATCAAAACATACTTTTAGATAAAATTTTTTTTTCTTGTTTGAAATTATTGAAGTAGCAGTTCGACACTGCATTATATGAACTTTTTTATTATTAGAAAGAGCAATATTTAAATAGGCTTCGATTACCTCATCATGTAACCAACGGCAAGATAATAAGTTATCAACCATCGATTGTGTGATATTAAAAGTAAATAATGCCATAATTCTTAAAGTTGATATTTGATTTTTGTTTTTTGACTTGTTTTACTTCGATTTGATTTGCATCACGATTTCTTTTAGCTGTAATTTTATTTTCTTTTAAAAAATTTATATTCTTACTTTTTTGATAGAAGCCTTCATTTTTAACACTAAATCTTGGGACTGGTTTTTTGTTCCAATTTTCTGTTACTTCTTGATAATTAACTTCTATATCTTGAATTGAATTTTCCTTATCATTTAAAATTTCCTCGTTATCAGAAATATCAGACATGTCGGAAACCGAAACTTCTATTTTTTCATTAATTATTGTTTCATTTAGATTTTGTTTATTAATGCTTATATTATCATCATATTTTAGATCTGGATCTTGAAGAGTGATACAATAAGATTCGTTTAACATGTTACTTGTTTGTGCGTGTTGTGCAATATTTTTTTGAAATGTTTCAAATTGTCTTAATTGACAATAAGCATTTTATTAACAGAAACCGCATATTGAGCTGGAGTTAGACCAGAAGGTTATGCTTAGTTTAAAAATTGTAATTGAAGAATATGGTGCTTCTGAATTAGTTGGTTGATTATTTTCCATTTTAAATGATTAATATTTAATTTTTCGTTTTTAAAAATGTGAAAAAAGTTGTTTTAAAAAATACTCTTGCTTTTATAAAGATTAATTCAAAGTCCGTTATATCAAGATCAAGAATTTTATAATAAAAAAAATTTCGGCTCCAAAATTTCGTAGCCAAAACTTTGTGAAAAAAAATACAGAAAACAATGAAAAGATTGTTCTTGTGTTCTGTTAATAGTCCAAAAATTAGTACATAAAGATTAGTGGTCAATTTAAGTGAATTTTTTTAAGATTCAAAACTAATTCATTCTAAGTCTTAATAATGGAATATTCAAAACTTTTTTTTAAGGAAAATTAATTAATCAAATTGTCTAAAATTAGATTGAATAACCCATAAAAAAATTTATTTTACTGGATCAGCGTAAGATGAGATTTAAATACATTTTATACAAAAAAACATCGATATATCACAAACTAGAACAGATAAGGTAAAGAAAGATTGATTTTGAAATTTGTTTTTTTATTATAAAAATTTTTCGTTTTTTTTCTGTTTTTTCAAAAACACTAAATAAAATCTAAAAACGAATTCTTCGTTTTTTTTCGTTTTTCCGTTTTGTGTTTTTTTTCGTAACGAAGGTGCAAAAAAAAAGCTAAAGATATAAAACTTCGTCGTTTGTAAAATGGACTTTTTCCTACAAGAAAATGTGGTTTTTAATTTTAATTTTTGCATAAGATCTTAAGTTATAAACGACTTAAGTGAATAGATACAAAAACATCGATAATTAATAATTGAATCAGCTAGTACCGTAACCGCTTGCTGGCGAGAGCTGCTCTAATGGGGAGCGAACGATAAAAAAGCAGTGCGCTTATTACGTATAGTAACATGCAAAAAAATTCGAAATTAATTTCATGTCGCAATTATCGTTCGCTGTACTCCTGGAGGGGTCCAGTAACCTAATTTTCCTTAATGTTCCAGGTTTATACACAAAGTGACTGAAAAAAAGTTAGCTAAAAAAGCACCAAAAAAAAAATAAAATTAAAATAAAAAAAAATATTTTAGGTATTTTTAAAAGCGCATAAGTGCCAGTCAAAATTTTTTTTGTTTGTCCAATTAATGTCGCTCTAAAAGATAAGTCTTATATAAGCCCACATATAAATTTAGAAAAAAAATTTTTTTTTTAATTTGTAAAACATATAAATTTAGAAAATGCAAGTCTGATTTTTCATTAGCCATAAAAATAATGAGTTCTTTTTAGTCAATTATTCATTTAGTTAAAAAAAAATTTTAGCTTAATGAATCGTTAATTTCTAAAAAGCTATATAACCCTTCAATCGATGTTTGTTTATCGATGTAATGTCGAAATTGGTAGAAGAAATAAATTAGTCAAATCTACTTTCGGAAATGAATTTGAAATTTTTTTTTGTTATCTTGGCAAAGTGTTAATTTTGTTCAAATTGACTTATTAATAATAAGTCAATCAGTCTGAAAAAACGAAAAATTATTAACCATTTTTATGAAATGTTTCAAATATAGGAAATAGAGGTAAAAAAAGATTTTTTATTGTTTTTATTAAAGCAAATATATTTACGGATTAATTTACGGATCTAAAATGAATATTTAATTTGCCAGCGAAAAAAATCACGATGAAAATGGAAATAAAATTGGAAGTAATGTGAGAAAATTTCATGGAAGATTGTAGGTATTGGGAGCTGTGAAGTTTATTTCAATTCGGTCGTTTCAATTCAGCACTTTAAGTGCTATTTTTTAGCGAAATATATTTTTTCTAAAGTTTAAATTGCTACAATTTGTAACATTTTTGCTACATCTAAAAAAACAGAAAAAAATTTTTTTTTTCCAATGGAACTTTTTTCCAGAACTGACTTAATGTTGAGTTAGTTTGAATTAAAAACTATTCAGTTTTCATTAAAATAGCGTTTTAATATTAATACTAAATATAATTTTTTTAATCAGTGTTCAAATCCATCCACCGATACTTTTTTTTCAAGTCAAAATAAACTTAACATTATCAATTTTCTGGTGATATACAAATAAGGAAGCAAAAATATTTTTCATATTTCGGTGTAGCAAGTTGTTACATTTTGTAGCAATTTAAAGCTAAAGAAAAAGTAGGAAGGTAAAAAAGTTATATCAAATAGAACGAATTGAAATGACTGAATTGAAATGAACTTCACAGCCTCTAGGTATTGGTAAAGTGACTCGAATAAAATAGCAAAAACTTAACTATAAATTTCTCTACATCTTAGGGAAATATAATTGAATAAAATTATTTTACCTAATCGATTTATTAAGCTCTAGGGTAAATTTAAATTTTTTGTCAATTTTAATCTTTTCTTAATTAATTCATAAAATTGAAAAATAAATAAAATTGGCAGATGCTCAAATTATTAATTTTTAGTGAGATATTTTTTGTAATACCGTAAACCCTTTCGAAGTGCGTAAACTTAAATCCTAATTTTCGGTTTTTACCCAATTTTTGATTAGTCAATTTTTTTTTCAACCAATAAAAAAATTGGGAACAGGCATATATTCGCAAGGGCTTACGGTATGTCGTGCTCTAAAAATTGTTATAAATCTGAATAATATTAAAAGCAGTTTTATGATAAATTCTAAGTGTATTTTTGCTATATACAAATGGAAAGAAATTTTTTAAATTCATATGTTGAGTAAGAGAAAACATAATTATAATTTATGATTAAACTTTTTAAAATTTATATTTTTTTTTTAATAAATTTTTGAAATTTTTTTTATTGAAATTGTAACATTGAGAAATGGAGCATTGAAAAAAAATAGTTCAGTCGTTTGTTTTCTTTCACTTAGCTCACAAAATTATTAAATAAAAATGCAGCTACGCATAAATTTTTCGTCTTTTTTGGTTCTTTTGAGAAAACTATTGCTAAAATTAAATAATGTATTTAGTAACCAAAGTAACAATGCAAACCCTGACTTTTTGAATGAAGTATCCATAAAAGACTCATTTAATAACTTCCGAAAAAGACATTATTCCAATGTTGTTTTTTTATGTTTTTATTTATGCGGTTTCTGTAATTTATTTCCTATTATTACTATGATATCAGCTGCTCATGATCTTCTCAAAGATGATGAATCTTACGCAAATAATGTGACAAAAAAATACACTGGAAAATATGATTGTAATGAAATATCAACTGGTAATTTTTTATTGATTTATAAGGATAATATTATACATTTTAGTCATAAAAAAAAAACAAAAAATTTTCAGATGTTTTATTTATATAAAACATGACAGATTAATTTTTCGGTTAAATTTTTTGAAAAATAAGAAAAAATTTCAAAGAATAGATATTTAAGTCAAAATTTGTCATTTAGAAGAACTTAATTAATTTTTTTAAATTTATTTTGGAAAATTTTTACTTTTTTATTGAAACAAAGACTTCGAGAAAAATTTTTTTATTTTTTATGACTATATTTTTGGGACTACCATGTAATGCGACCAACTGGTCATGATATATGTGACCAATATCACTTTGCTCATTTGTCGACCAGCACTGTGTGACCAAGGAAATAGGTGGCCAATATTTTAATAAGTTTGAATTTAAATTTAAATATGCCACCAATCACATAATTAAGTGACCAACAACATCATTTCGTCACCAATTTTATATAATTAAGTGACCATTCTTTGTAGTTTTGTGACCAGTTTCAAAATCTTAAGTCATTATTTTTTTCCTATTAAAGCTAAATTTTACTGAAAAACATGTTTTGTTCAAATTTACTGTTTCATTTGGTTATATTTTTTAATCACAAGAGAAGTTTAAAATTTTTATTTTTGTTTGTTAGAAATTAAAAAATTATAAAGTGTTTAATCATTTAGTGACCATTGTTACAGTACAAATTAAAACTAACTTGTACGCATTTCTTCAACTCTTCCTTTCCTCTTTCTCGACTCTTGCTCAACTCTTCTTCAACTCGTCTTTTCCTCTTCCTCTGAAGAAAAAAATAAATAAAAACAAATATTTTATAACTTATTTTTTTGAAGCCTTTCCTGAGAAAGGAAAGGAAAAGAAGAAGAAGAGTCGAGGAAGAGTTGAGGAAGAGGAAAGGAAAAGAAGCTATTTATAAAAAATTACAAAATATCAAAGATTCTGATTAAACTTTAATATTTTTTTTTTAATTTCTTTTTAAAAAATTTTTTGGAATTCTATAATGCTTTTTTTTTTGCTTAATTGCATATGAAATTAAATAATCCTTAAAAACTAAATGAAAAATATATCTTATTTAAAAAACTTGAATGCTTGGAAAAAAACCTAATACATTTTTAGAAATCCCGTGAAATTTTCATTTAGAAAAACGGAGTTCGGTCGGGGGTCAGTGGGGGATCAGAGAATTATATAAGTTCAATTTAATTTTTAGACAAGAAATAAAAGGAAAAATACGAAATAAATATAAAATTCGAGTAGCTGAGAAAATTTTGAATCGATTGTTATGTCCAAAAGTATATTTCGAATCCTTTTTTTGTAATCAGTATAAATTTTTTTCGATAAAAAAAACAAGAAAACTACCGTATTTCCGTGTTTAAGAAGGCGTGCATTAAAACCCGGTTTGCCAATTCTTGAGCATGCACCCAGACATTGGAAAGCGAAAAAAATCCATTTTCGAGTTTCGAGTTCGAGTGCGACACTCGAATTTGAAACTGGAATGTGAAACTCGATTTTTTTCGATTTCCAAACTTGAAACTCGAGTTCGGAACTCGATTTTTTCGATTTCCAAACTTGAAACTCGAGTTCGGAATTCGATTTTTTCGAATTTTTTTAAGTAAATTAAGTAAAGTAAAATTTTACCTTTACAAGTAAATAGAAAATCGAAAATTTATTTTTACTTGTACAAAGTAAAGTAAAAATTTACTTTTTTAAAGTAAAATTGAATAAAAAATTAAAATTGCTTGAAGTAGGTCGAGTATAAGTATTTACTTTAAAAAAGTAAATTTTTATTTTACTTAATTTACTTCAAAAGTAAAAAAAGTAAATTGAAATTTATTTTTTTTAATTGAAGAATGCCTAGTAATGCTCCATTAAATCAGCGAAAATAATTTTAAGGATACAATAAATAATTTAACTTAAATTTTTTTTTTAAGTTAAAAATAAAGCTACAAATAAATTTGTTTGTAATCTTGGGACTTATTAATATAAATTTCAGATTCAGATTTAGAAACAAAAAAAATAATTAGCTTTATATCACCTTATTTATTCTTTTTTCAAAAAAGGACAAATATTTTATAAAAATAGCTAAAAATTAAAAAATGAAAAATGCATTTGTCTGAAATCAGTCTGAAAGGAATTTTGAGTAATTAATTGCAAGGTATTATTTGAAAATTTAACTTTAAAACATGATATATGCAAGAAAGAACCTACAGTTTATCACTTATTCCTTTTACTTTAAAAATTCACTAATATAAGCGAGAGGACTGAAATTCCCTTGCCAGAGAACTTAGAAAGTAATATTTTTTTATTTAAATTTACTTAAAAAAGAACCCAAAATAAAAAAACTATTCGATTCATCATGCTTGTCTTAATTATCTAGTATTAAGAACTTGAAAAAATCAACTTTCGCATTCGATTTTCGAGTTCGGAATTCGATTTTTTCGATTTCCGAACTCGAGTTTCAAGTTTGGAAATCGAAAAAAATCGAGTTTCACATTCGAGTTTCAAATTCGAGTGTCGCAATCGAACTCGAAACTCGAAAATGGATTTTTTTCGCTTTCCAATGTCTGCATGCACCTACATAGACCTCACTCATATTTGGGTTTTTTTTACTAACGTCCGTTTTTAACCGAATTTACAATTCGAGTTCAATGCACTTTTAAATATTTATTTTAACATGGGTGAGGTCTATGTAGGTGCATGCTCCCGAATTGGCAAACCGGGTTTTAATGCACGCCATCTTAAAAACGGAAATACGGTACGCATCCTGGAAAAAACTGAGTACATTTTTAGAAAGCTCGTGAAATATTCTTTAAGAAAACGGGGATGGGTTTGGGGTCGGGAGTTTAAATTTGTAAAAAAACGTAATTTTTTCAAAAAATAATAAACTTACCGTAAACCTTTGCCTACCATTCTAAGAATAAACCTGTAATTTAACCGGAACTATTCCTGAATTAAAAAAATTAATTTTTTTCAATTTCTTTTAATTTTTTACTTTTAATTTTATTCTGGAATAAAAGTAAAAAAATGCTAGAAAATAAGACAAAATTAGCCTTTATTAATTGGAATATATGTGAATTTTATCGGAATTCTAAAAAAAATTAAAAAAATGTTATAACATACTATCGATGGGAACGATTTCATATAGAATTCCGGTTAAATTACAGGTTTAGTCTTAGAATGGTAGTCAAAGGTTTAAGGTATAAGAAAAATAACTAAATTTTCAGAAATTTTCATACTAAATATTAATTATTTTTTGACCATTGTTATTCATTTTGTGACCAATGTTCCTTATATGGGAGTATAGATTGCTCACCTATTTCCTTGATCACATAAATGTGACCAGTGCTGGTCACCAAATGAGCAAAGTGATATTGGTCACATAACGTGGGAGTCCCATATTTTTATACTTCAAAATAGCAGAATAGTAGACTAAATACAAATAAAAATCCATAAAATGATAAAAATTTGAATTCTATTCAAATGAAAAAAAAATGTCAAAAATTTAAAAATAAAAAATTTGTTTTTTATAAACGAAATTTTTATTTAATAAAAAGAATGAGTCTTTTTTTTGTTAAAAGGTGCTGTTTTGTTGGCAGATGTGCTCCCTGGTCTTTTAATGAAAATCATATTTTCGGCCTATTCAGATAAAATAAGCTACAATAAAAAATTCTATCTAATTATTTTTACGAGTTCCTTGAGTTTTTTAGTTGTATCTCAGACACCTAATGATATTAAATGGTTGATATTTACTGGTATATGTTCAGCAAGTATTAGTACAAGTGTTGGTGAGTTGACGTTTCTTAGTTTATCGACACTTTATCCGACAAATATGGCATTTTTTCCCTATGTTATAGGCTCAGGTTCCTCAGGATTATTAAGTTCATTTTTTTACGCTGGTTTAGCTAGTTATTTATCACCAAAAAGAGCTATTTTATTTATGTTATTTGTACCATGTATTATGTCATTGGCATATTTTTTAATGCCTGAGTCCAATTCATCTTATTTAAAAAAATCCCAATACAGTGCACTTAAGCTGGTAACTTCAAAGTCAGAAGAAGATTTAGCCGAGAGAAATCTGGTTCCATTTGAAACAATGAATTTGTCCGATAAATTTAAACTTGCAAAGCCATTGCTCAAATACATGATTCCATTATTTATTATTTTTTATTCAGAATATTTAATTAATCAAGGCCTCTACGAATTACTCTATTTTAAAAATGATAGGTTTGTAAAAGATCACAGTTCTCAATACAGATGGTATAATGTTTGTTTTCGTCTAGGAGTTTTTGTATCAAGATTATCACTTAAAATTTATCCTATTACATTTCTACCTATATTTCCAATATTTCAAATTATCAATTTTGTGATTTTATTCGCTAATGTGTTGTATGGGTTCATACCATCGATTTTTATTGTTTTTCTTATCACATTTTGGGAGGGTCTAATTGGTGGTGGGTGCTATGTAAAGTAAGATTTTTAAAATCAAAAGAGATTAACAAAAGTTTTTGTATATAATTCTTTATTTAGTGCTCTAAACTTGGTATCTATTGAAGTACCCAAAATTTATAGAGAATTTTCAATAGGAGTAACAACTATAGCGGATACGATTGGAATAGCATTAGCTGGCTTTACGGGTAATGTTTATCAACAACAAAAAAATTCAAATTAAATTTATGAACTAAGTTTTCTAATTTAGCCTTACCTCTTCATGATGCAATTTGTCGATTTGGAATGTAATTGTTTTGTAAATTAAATTAATTTTTTAAAAAAGAAAGCCCAATATTTAATTTAAATTTATTAAAAAAATTTTTTAAATTTAATTATAATAATAATAATAAACAAATCGAATTTAGAACTGAATTTATTAATATTAAAATTTTACATCCATTCCGTTTAGAAATTTTTAATGTTAGATGATTATACAACAACTATATTTAAAAATTTAAAGTTTTTTTAAATTCTTTTAAAAGACATTTACTTGAAAAAATTGTATATAAAAGATAAAAGTTAAAATTAAACATATAAATAGTTCCTAATAGAACATAAAAAAAATAAATTTTTATTTGTTTTGTATACTGTTCATTTAGAGAATTACTTAGCGAACTTGAATTACGTGTTACCATTTTAGCTATATTTTCAACTGTATCCGTATTCCATTCTGTCAAATAACTTAAAATACTCGGCGGAAAAGTGTTGATTATTTGAAATAAAGTAGCAAGAATACAAATGTATGTAATATCCGATTGTTGGAAAAAAATAATATTTAACTTGGAGAAAATTACTGTTTTTCGTCCTCGTCGAATTAGACGAGAAAGATTTGAACTATTAGACGCATGCCTTTTTCTTTTGAAGCTATCCTTAATTGTTGAATTTCTTGAACTTGAAGAATTTTCTCTATTCCTTTTGAATTTTTTATTATTCTTTAATTCAAAATGTATTAAGTAACTTAAAACTAAGCATATAATAAACGGAATAACATGGTAAATAACTGTGTGTACTTGATGATATTTATTCGTATTAAACTTGACTGTTTGAAGTAGATTAAAATTTTCATTGACTACACATGAAAAAATCATAGTTAACGGACAATAAACTACTGTTATAAAATAGTTATCATATAGATAAAATTCGTCAATTATAAAAACTGCTAGAATAATTGCAAAGCAAATAAAATAGCTTAAAGCATGATTATAAAGTAATAAATGAAGACTAGAGATTTTAATTTTTATTGTCAAATATCTTTGAAATTGAATCAAGAGAACTAAATAAACAGATATGTGATTAGAAAATCTTTCCATAAAATGGAACCATTTACATACGGGATCGTTCGATATCTCTGACCTAGTTGAGTTTAAAAGAATTTTTTTATTTTCTTCAGTATTTATGATTTTTAGCTTGACCAAAGTAGATAGATAAAATTCGGCTAGTCTGATCAATATAGTGATACTGAGAAAAAATAAGTAGATACATAAGGGCGAACGTTTTGTTTTTTGGTTAAAAATGAAAAAGAAAATTATTGACATGTTGAGTAAGAGTACCAGTACTGATATAGCTCCACCCATTGTCATGTAAATGATTGATGAAAGCCGAAGTTGCTGTTGAAGAGGCGAAATTTCCAAACAAAAATAATCATCTGATTTTAGCGTCATTTTTTTTAATTTTAATCTAAATTTATCGCCACAAAAAATTCAAATGATTAACTGTTCTTTAAAAAAAAAAAAAAACAATTTTTTTAATTAAAATTTAAGAAGTTTTGAAAAAGATACTTTTGTTATTCGTTTTCATAAATTTAGAGATTCTAAATTTGAATAAAAATACCAAAAATTTTAAAAACTAGTATCTATCAGTCAAAATATAACGCATAAAAACCTTAAATAGCCGATTAAAAAAAATTAATAGATTGAAAAAAGTTTTCAGAGATAATTTTTTTTATTTAGTATTAAGGGAAAAAAGATAGATACTATAAAATAATAAAAACTATTGATTTAAATATTTCTAAAGGCTTCACTTTATTATTATTGACGAATCATATTTTTATGAAATTAAAGCAAAAAGCTATTTTAAACAAATATTTATTTAAGTAAAACAATTTTTCAATTTTTATAAAACTAATTACAGTCAATTTTCGAATAACGGGGGCTGTGAAGTTCATGTCAATTCGCTCATTTCAATTCGCTATTTTTTCTATAACTTTTTTTCGAAACATTAAAAAATAGTTCTGCAAAATGTTACAAGATGTAGCAAATTTGCTACATTCCCATTATTAATCTGCAAAATGTGTGCACCCAAAATGCAGAAAAAAATTATTAAAAACTCAGTATATGTATTTGCACATATTTTGTAGAAAATGTAAATTTGAAAAAAGGAAGAGTCGAAGAAAAGTTTCTTTGCTTATGAGTTTTTTTCTATTAAAAAAAGTGATTTAAAGTTTGTTTAAATATCAAGTTGAAAGATAATCTAATTTATTAAATTTAAATATTTATTGATTTTTTTCAAGAAAATTAAATAAAAGGTCCGATAAGCTTTTTATCTCAAAATTTAAATTAACTCTCAAAAACACCTTTTTATATAATTAAATTTAGAGTTCTTCTTAACTTGCTTTTCTAAAAGAATCAAAAGTATTGAAAAATAATTAAAAATAAAATTATAAGCTAATTTTGTTTGAAAAAGAAATGAAAATGGAAACAATGTTATAAAAGATATTTTTTGACAAATATTGAATAAAATTGAAATCTTTTATTTAAAAAAACAAAACTTAGTCAATTTTAAATTTAAGAGTTGTTGCGCTCATCGGAGGAATGTTTAAATTGAAATATTTTCCTTTGAACTCAAGGCTAATATTTTTTTCATATTTTGTCCTACTCAATAATATAAGTACAACACTTTTATCGGGATTTAAAAAAGCAACGCTTTCTAAAATTTGTTCAAATGTATTCGAGTCGATTCTGAACGCATCTTTTTCAACAAACTTTGAAAAATGTCCCAATGCATAAAATAAACTTTCATATTTAACATCATCAATACCTTTTGAGCTAATTTGTAACAGTCCACGATTCGATCCAGTATCACCCATGACATTTGGTTTTGAGTTTTCATCCAATGCTATATTCCACATGATAAAACCTTTCGAACCATATCTTGTTGTTCTTAATTGTCTAACAATAGCCTTATGAAATTGTTCACTTGCATCACCCATCCAATTACCAAAACCACATTCAGTCATCCAAATGTCTTTATCAGGTAATTGATCCTTGAAACGGAGTAATAATTGTTCCCAGTTTTCATCGTTGTAATGATGGAAACCAGCACCATGTGTTAGATTTTTCGTTTCTAATATTATTTTTATAGCGTTGTCAACTCCGTCAAAGTTATGATCATGGGCTAATATTTTAGCATTAAAATTATATTTTCTAATTTTTTCGACCAGAACTCGGGTAAATTCAACTTGTTCTTGTTCAGTCATTTTCATTCCAGGATAATTAATAGGCTCGTAATAAGGTTCATTTTGAATTGTAATTCCATAGATTTCAATACCCTTTTTTTATATTCGCTTAGAAATTTTACAAAATAATCAGCGTATACATCATAACATTCTTTTCTTAAACTACCACCTATTAAACTTTGGCTTGTCTTCATCCAGGCTGGTGGACTCCATGGTGAAGCGAATAATTTAATACGACCATTACTTGCTTTAATAGCTTTGTCTAACATCGGTCTAATGAATTCTTCTTCTAGTTTAAGACTAAAACTTCCTAATTCAAAGTCATTAGAGTTATTCGCCGTTTCGGAATAACTCCAAAATCCCAAAGAAAAATCTGTACTGCCCATTGGTTGGCGCAAGAGACTTACTCTAAGACCTGTATCTCCGAAAAGCTCTTCGATAATTTCGTTCCTACGAGATTCGCTTAGTTTGTATTGTAATAACCACGCAGATGATTCAGTAAGAGAAGCACCAAATCCATCAATTTGTTGATACTTGACTGAATCATTTAATTGTATAATGTATGAACTAAGGTCACTATTTGTGTTAATAAATAAAGGATTTTTTTTAACTAGAAATTGACTTTTTAGTGGTTCACTTTGCCACAATTCTAGTGAGATCTTGTCTTTGAAAAAAAATTAAATATATTAAATCTCTCGTTTTTTTTTTATTTAAAAATGTTTACTTGGGTTCGTTACGGGACTTGGAGAAGTTGAAGTTATGCATTTTTCAAGCATAAAATTTGGATTAGAACAAACAAGAGAAATACAGTTGGATTCTGAGACTTTAGGATTTGACTTGCCAAAATATGTAGCTAAGATTGAGCCTAATAATATAAACGCAAATAAAATCAAATAGAAAAAAATAGATTTTTTAGTTAGTGAATATAATCTTTTTGGAATATTATCTTTAACTTCGGATAACATTTTTTTAAAATTTTTTAAATATAAATTTTTTGAAATAGAAAAATCTTTATTTTCTTATCAAACAAATATAGATTAAGATAATTACTTTTAAATGATATTTTTTTGTTCTAAGAGACAAGCTAATTTAGTTTATAATGGTGGTATTATCTATCCAAAAATATCTGAAATACTTTATATTAGTGATTAAAATAACTGAGAAAACTGTCCGAAATTTATGAAACTTAAAAAATTTTAATTCATCTGTTAAATGTCCAAACAGAAGCTCTTTTTCCTTTTATTTTGGTCATTTTTCATGATCAAAAAAATTCTAATTAAATGCAGACAAATCAATTTTGATGTATAATCGATGTAAATTTAAAAAAAATCATTAATGATCCAACGATAGAATAGTCAACCATTCATCGAAAAAACATCAATAAAAATGATGACGTTAATCATTTATTTAATTAGCCTTTAGAAATTTCTTTCTTGAATTAAGCTAGGTTGTATTAATTTAAATTTTAATAAAAGATAAAAATTTTAAGACAGGTCTTGTTTAAAGAGAAATCAAGTTTTAGAATGGATCTCATTTGCTTCGGTTAATTAACATTAGTGTTGGGAGTCGACTGGGTCGACTAGAGTCGACTCATTTTTTTTGGGAGTCGACTCAAATTTTATTCTATAGGCAAATTCTGACAAAAAATTCAAAAATGCTCTTTTTAGGTGATATTAAAGTGTAAAATCACATAAAAAACAATAAAAATCAAATTTTCAGTTTTTTGCTTAATTTCGATGGGCATTGTTTACAATCTCCTTTTTTAGCATAATTTTTTTAGTGTTTTAGTTTAAAAAAAAATATTTTTAAAGGTGTTTTACACTAATTTTTTCGTTAGGAAATTTTTTTAATTACTATAAATTATCGATTGGAAGTTTGATACTAGCAATTTTTTTCAAACGCATTTCAAAAAATTGAGTCGACTCGACTTTTTTTTTCACAAGTCGACTCGAGTCGATTCAAAAAAAAACGAGTCGACTCGAGTCGACTTGCAAAAAAATTGAGTCGACTCGAGTCCACTCAAAAAAAAAATTCCCAACACTAATTAACATCTTTGATCGGTTATCATCAATCGCCTAAAAAAATATTTTTGGGAGCCAAATCAATTAGCTCAAAAAATAGAGGTCGTTGAATTTAAATATTAAATTATAACAATTCATCACAAACAAATTAATCTTATTTATAATGAATTTAAAGAAATATAAAAAATTCCTTATCTGACAAGTCTAAGAATGAAGTCAAGATAGATTCATTCTTAGACTAGTGAATACAAAATTAAATAACTTAACATGTTAAGAATTTTTTTTTATTTTTGTTTGTAATTACATTAAATCTAACCGTTTAATGTAATCATTAATTATTAATGGAAAATTTATAAAATGAAAATAAATTTATTTTAAATAATAAAAATGAATATAATTTTGACCATATTAATCCAACTCATCATTATTAATCAAGCTTTTACAATTTTTATTTCTAAAGGTACTTTAGTTTTAGTATTTTTATTTATTTTAAATTTATCAATTAAAATTTTTTTTAATAGGGACATTGTGGTGCGGTATGGGAAATAATGCTAAAAATTGTAAAGAATTAGGCGAATATAAAGAAACGGATTCATGTTGTCGCATGCATGATTTGTGTCCTTACAAATTCACTCGTAAAAATCGAGAGCATAATGGCTTTAGATGGAGCTGGCGTAAAATATACACTTTAACCCACTGTGAATGTGACCTGATGTTTAAACAATGCCTTGAAGAAGAACCAATAAAAAAAGGTTCAGCAAAAATATGGCACTCATTTAACAAATTAGGCATTAAATGTTATTCTTTTTTACCATGCGATCAAAACAATGATTTATGGAAAAGTATAGATAATCGTGAAAGTGGGTCCTGTTTCAATGGTCTCAAAGTTATCGTTTTTCATTCAGTTGATGATTATACAAGTTATATGAAAAATCAGTTTACAAAAGAAGAATTGATCATTGAAAAAAATATTTTAAATTCAAGTTTAGATCGATTTTATATAGAAAAAACAATGAAATTAAAATATGCAAATTGTTTAAATGAGACTTATGAATTTAAATCAAAAATAATCAATAATTTTAATGAATATCATAAATTGGATGATAATATCATCGAAATTCAAGCCAGAAACAAGCATATTTCTGAAAATTTAAATGAAATTTATATAAATGAATTAATGGAATCAAAATCTAAAACCACAGTTTTACTCGCTAAAGTAAAAGATGCATTGATGAAAATGTTTTCTATTTTAACTTAAATTTTTTTTCTACTTTATTTAACGTTTAAATAATCAGTTTCAAATTTAAAAATTTAAATAAAAATCTTATACATAAAACGATCATAAAATATATTTCTGTTAAAATCAAATAAAATAATATTTTAGATAAAACTAGTATGACCCGTTGCTTCGCTGCCGGTTTCAAATAATCAAAAATTCCTTTGACTTAAAATTTCTTTATTTTTATTTAAAGCAAGATGATAATTATTTTAAACATTTGACATTTGACATTTTTTTGAAAACTTGTCATTTTATATATTAAATAAAGTTATAGGCATATTTTGATTTTTATTAGTACCCTTTTAGGGTTGATCTTAACCATAATCTGCCTGAAATTTAAAAAATTTCACTCTAACTCGCTAAAATCATCTTAATAAAATACTTACATTTTCGATTTTTCGGTAATCCGAAAAAATTAATCCGAACTTCTGATTTTAAGGGCTATTTTTATTGGGATAAAGGCGAGCCGACTGTATAATTTTCTAACATACCCGTTGAATCTAAAACCTTATTGAATCACTTTAAAGTAGACAAAATTAAAATATTAGAATCAACCATAAATGGGAATCATTTTCCTAATTTTTCAGAATCAGATCCAGACACTTATTTTTTTTTAAATTAATAAAAAAAACTGATTTTTTTTCGTAATAAATCTCTTTTTAATCAAAAATGAATTTTAAAATGATCAAGCTTTTCGATACAAAATTTAATTTTCATAAAAGGAATTTTATAACGTTGCCCAGTATAAGGTAACCCAATCCTTAATAAGAAGAAAAAATTAGTTGTGTTTGTAAAAATTTGTAAAGTCATAGAAAGCTATGATAAATTTCTTTTAATCAATTAATTCGTAATTTTCAGAATTAAAACTTTACTTAATTTTTCCAAAAAAAAGTATTATGAATGAGAAATTGCACTGCTCCCTAAATAAACTTGTACCCATTCCGTTAATACACGAAAAATGCTTTACTTTTTATTGAATTATTATTACATTGTTATAACGAAAAATTATGTTCGAAAATAAAAGAAATTTAAAAAAGTATCATATTTATTAATTAATTTAGAATATAATTATTCGTTAGAACTTTCATCTGAACTGGACGTTTCATTGTTAAATTCACTCACACTTGAATCTTTATTGCTTTTCCTCGACTTGTTGCGTATAATGTTAGAAAAATCGAAAATTTCACTGACATATTTAACATAAGTTTCGAAAACGATATCACCATTTATCACCATTTACGCCACTTCAAAATCCGTCATAATTTAAATGGATTAAGTTTTAAATTTCTACTTTTTGCCTCTTTCTTTAGCGCCTTTAAAACAACATCATATTCTTTTTCTCTTCTACGATTCATAAACACAAAACATCATGGGATCATATAATTATTAATATATGCATGTATTATGTACAACTGGTAGTAAAACTTAGCAGCGCTTTTGAAAGTACCATCGGCGTACCAGTGTGTCGCTTTTGATAAAGCTTCAAGTTGAGTTGGTGAGCAAAAAATTAAGATTTTGTTATTGCTTTTATTCAGAATTAGAAATTTTTCTCCTTTATGATTAAGAGTATATGGTTCACTCAGATTTATATCTTTTAAACTTTTAGGTAAATTTGGTATTTTTTTTCCTTACGCTTCTCTATAGTTGGTTTTAACGAAGTGAGATTAGGCAATACTCTAGCTAGTTCAGCATACGAAGCAGATGAATTTTTAGCCAATTTAGCTTGTTAGTCTTGGAAAATTTGTCGTGCGCTTAAGTTAGGTTCAGACTCACATCTGATTTTACAATCAATTTTAAACTGATTACTCTATATCAGTGAATGGTTTATGTAGCCATACAAGTTCATGTTGGACAAAATGCTGAATTTCATTGGTAGCAATTTGTAATGTTACAGAACCGGGACAATTTACTACTTTACATAGCCAATTGATTGATTTTTTTATAAATTCTTTGTCTCTTAAAAAGCAAGTCATTGTAACACAAATCATGCCCATCATGATTTGTATTATCTTGATTTGATAGTTTTAAATTAAATCGATTATTTGGAATATATTTAATTTCCATTTTTTTCTGGTTTTAAATTGAATCATAATAAAAATTAACGAATCATAATAAAAATATACTTTCGAAATTTTAAAATTTATTTTTTTGTTACGATTCGTTATAAAATTCTCTTTTTGAATTCGTAACAAAATTATCGTTACAACCCCATTTTATAGAGTAACATAAATGAAAATAAAAAAATTTATTAATTTTTTTTTCTATTTAATGAAAAGAACATTATTGCGTTTAATACTCAAATATTAGTTTGCTATTCTAAAATAACAAGTTGGACGACTAAATTTCTAATAATTAGTTGTTTTTAGTTAAAAAATTGAGTTAATTTTTTATCCAAAATTAAAAACCTTTTACCCACATAATTAAACTTATAAACACAAATGACTGCTCATCACAATTATTTTGTGCCTAGAAAAATAAAGATATTAAAGTTTCAAAAAAATAAAATCTGAAAAGCTTCAAAATACAATTTTTATTTGAAGATTTTTTAAATTAAATTGCAGTTTTTGCTAATTTTGATCAGTCTTTTTTGTCTTTTTTTATAGATAAATCACCGATCATGTTTTAATTTGATTTTGATTTTAGAAATTTTCAGTGAATCGATCTTTTTTAGAACTTTTTTATTAAAAAATAAAATTTTTTCGCATTATTAGTAGAAAAACAAGTACTCAGTCGTTGGTATCATGTAGTTATATCGTAGAAGTCGGGTAACCAGGTATGGGTATTGGGTAGCTAACCTTAAAAAGTCGGGTATACAGATATGAGTATGGGTAGATTACCTATAAAAATCAGATATTTGCGCATCAAGTTTGGGTGCTGTTGGGTAAACCCATCCGAATCCAAAACCCAGAATAAATAAGGTTCTGTTTTGGATTGTTTAAAATCTCTTAAGATGCTGTTAAACAACGTCTTAAACAGACTGTCAACTTATTTCAGAAATGTGTTTTGTTAATTTTAGCAAAAAATCAAAACTAAACATTTAAATGTATTATCCAAGCAAGACATCTAAATCATTTTTAAACTATAAAAACTGAAAATTTGTTAGTTCTTGCATTTGAAAAAATGTGATTAGATATTCTGATAAAAGAAATGCATTGTGGTCCGATTAGCCCGCTTGCTAAAACAGCTGTTTTGATAATAAAATCTTTTTTAGCTAACAGTTTCCAACTATTGAAATTCCTTTTTTGTTAATATAATCATGAAAATTAAAGTTTATGACTTTTAGATTTAAAAGAAATTAAAATACTTAATTTTATTTTAAAAGCAGAAATGGAATTTCTTTAAAAGAATCCTTTAAATACTCGCAATGAGATCCATTAGAAAAAAAAACATTAAAATATTTATAGATTTAAATTTTAAACAACTCGAGTTGTTGTCTAAAACACAAAAATGTCTAAAACTCGTGACTAAGATCTTAGTCACGAGTTTTAGACATTTTTTGTTTGAAACAAATAAATACACTGTTAACTTGATATGTAAGAAATCTAAAAGAATTGCCAAGATAAAGGTTAGTTTTTATTTTTTTGTCTGTACGTATACAAATACCATCCAACATTAAAGTTGGCAATTCTTTTTGATTTCTTACATATCTTGTTAACAGTGTATATTAAATAATAATTTGTTTTTGAGACATTCAGACTTTTCATCCATATGATTAAAGACAGCTGATGATATTACTTTTTTTCAAGTAATTAAAATGTTAAGTTAATTTAGTATAACTAAAAAAGAGCAAGTATTTATAATTTATTCATAATATTTTCGAACATAAAAAATTCATAGAAAATAATTTCGCTAAGTATTTTTAGAATTTTTTTGTGCTTAGTAATCATTTAAAATGTTAATTATGACATAATTTTTAGTTAAATATTGCAAATTATTCTTTTGTATAAAGGCATTTAAGGTTTTTTATGAATTAATTATATTGCACGGGTACGAAAATGTGAAAATTAGTTTTTTTTTTAATAATGCACATTTTAAATACACACACACACAAAACAAAATTTATTATTAGTTTGCTATAGTTAGTTATTTTGCTTAAAAATATTGTTGTTATTTCAAAAGACATTGAAAATCTGAAGTGAATTCACTTTATTCATTTTTTGTTACCTATTTTCTCTTTTTGATTTTTCATGAGCACTAAGTTTCAACATTTTTGTTTAATTGATAATTTTTTATTTCATATTTTGAATTTTTTCATAGAATGTTTTAAATAATAATAAAAAAATAAAATCTATTTATAAAGAATAAAGAAAAAAAAAAATTCTTTTTAAAAATAATATTATCCAGGCTAATAATTTAAAAGCTAAAATAAGAATTAAATTATTTTAAATAAAAAATGCCTTTGTCAAGTCCTAATTTTGAATATACTACGACAAATATACCGGCTTTTTTGAGTAAATTATGGACTTTAGTCGAAGATCCTAAATATGATGAGCTTATAGCATGGGATCAAGTAATTTAATTTACAACAACTTTTATCAGCCTTTCTGTTTATTTTTTTTAAATATTTTTAAGACTGGTTTTAGTTTTCATGTATATGATCAAACTCGTTTCGCTCGTGAAATATTACCCAGATTCTTTAAGCACAATAACATGGCCAGTTTTATTCGACAATTAAACATGTGTAAGTATTTTTTTTGTTCTTAGCTAGGCCTTTGTTTTCGAAAACATTTAAGAAAAGAAAAATACACAAGGATACTTCTCCTTTAAAAAAATAGGTTAATCTATTCAACTTAAATCCACCATTTTTAATTTATATTGAACCAAATTTTGCATATTTTTTTTATAGTAATTTCAAAAGAAATAAAAAATTATGTTAACACATTTTATTTTTGTTTTGAGCCAATTTGAGATTAGTTTTGAAAAAGTTATTAAAATTTTAAAATAAATAATTTTACAAAAAATCATTCTCCATTTTAATGGTTATGGTTTAGAATAAATAAACATTTCAAAACAAGTAATGAATGCTTCAGTTCTACAAAGAATTTTGTCATTTTATTTCGCAAATTTATCATTCAAATTTTAGCTAATTAAAATTTATCGTATTTTCTCAAATATAAGCAAGCGAGGTTCTCAAAGAATTTCATCTATTAAACGTTTTTGCTTTTATCTGAGACGGAAAAATTTTTTTTATATAACTAGAATATTTTTTGAAAGTTTTCTTTTATTTATGTGGCAATGAAAAAATTTTAAAAAGCGCCAATTAAATAATATTTTTAACTTAAAAAGTAAAGAATTCTTTTATTTGTGAGAACTTGTATTTCATGTAAAACGGTTGTGAATTATTTTATAAAATAAAATTTCTTATCTGTTCATATCTCGGCTCTTTAATCTGTTCTTGTGAAAAAAGCCGATATTACAGTAAAACAAAAGATGAAAATAGTTTTGAGTTTAAGTTCAGGCTTGATTTATGATAAAACTCTTTAAGAATATGACTTCAATTCTCGGACTTGTTGTGAGTAAATTTGTAATAAAAAAATCTGTTTGAAAAAGCAAGTGGCAATACTTTTTTGTTGTCTAAGAATATATTCGAAAAATGTATCCATACATAAAATAGTATTAGGAATTCTTGGCCTAAATTCAAAAAAAAAAAACAAATGAATTAATTTTTATTTTTAAGACGGATTTCGCAAAGTAAACAGTATCGATCATGGCAGTCTCAAAAATGAGAAAGAAGACATGGAATTTCACCATCCATATTTCATACGTGGGAAAGAGCAATTTTTAGAATTTATAAAACGAAAAGTAAGTCAAAATTGAAAAAAAAATAAGATTTCAATTATTTTTTTCCTAAGAAAAAAAGTTAAAAAATCTGGCACCTCTTTTTTTCTCTTTTTTTGGGATTTGAAGGGGTCTGAAATTTTCTAAGAGAGAAAAAAAAAATTGAAAAGTCTTTCTCTTAGTTTCTTAAAAAGCCTTACACATATATATAAATAGGTATCAACCGGAGTCGTCAATCAAATGACAATTATGCAAATACAACATGCTCAAAAATCGCTCGATAATCTAGAATGCTTGACAAACACTAAAAAAACTAGCCCGATCAAGATAGATCAAAAACTTAAATTAAATCTAAATAATTTTCTACATAGCATTAAACCCCTTATGAATCAAACACAAAAACAACAAACTGAATTTAAATCAGTAATTAAATTTAATTTAGCTTAATTAAAAAGAAAATATTATCATTTATAAAAGTTTACCATAAATTAACGGCTGCATAACCCAAAATGGCATTTCTTTCTCAATTAAGCTTATTCATATCGTATTTATTAAAATAAGAAAAGTTAGCATTTTTTAATAATTTAAATTACTATCTTTATGAAGCCGTGGATTAAATATTATTTTTGAAAAATTAATTTATATTTTTTTTATTAAATTTGAATAAAGACTCGTGCTGAGGCTAGCTTAGCTGAGACTACACAACAAAATAGTAATATTCTTACTACTATAGACTCAACGATTACCAAGACTATTCCTCCATCCATTGAACAAACAAAAATATTAAATGCTTTACAATCTATCAAAATTCTAAACGAAAAACACTCGGATTCAAATGAAAAACTTCAATTTTTGAAAAGGTTAATTTTTTTTTTAATTTTTTTAAAAATTCCCTATTAATAAAAATACGGCTAATCTCATCAAAGACTTTTCAATTTTTTTTTCGTGTCAGAATTCTTTTTTACTTTTTGAATGTAAATAAATCTTCTTTAGGGTAAAACATATTTTTAAAATTAATTACAATTTTCTTAGGTTCCAGACCTAAAAGTAAATGGCAATCAAAGTGTTAATGCTAATTCGAATGCTAACTCGAATCAACAAGCCTTAACTATTCAATATCCTCAAATAAAGCATGATGAGCTTAATAAAGTACTAGATGATGTTAATTCAATCAAGAGTAAGCAAAAAATGGTTGATGATTCATTGTTTAATGTCAAAAAGTAAGAGTTATTTCTAAGAATTTTTTTGTAGAATTGTCTTTTCGTTACTTTTTTCAATGGTTTTTTAATGTCTAAGGAAATTTCAATGATGATTATTAGACCGTAGTTTTGTTTTTTCTTGTTGTCTTATTAAAATTTTATTTCATATAAGCTTAATTTTTTTTTATTGAAAATATTTTAATATAACTTATTCTAGAAATAGCATTTATAAAAATTAAAGCAAAAAGTTTAATTTCGCTTCTTTCCTCTAACCAAAACATATTAGCATGATTTTCATTCGATTGCAAAAAACGGGTCTCGCCTGTTATGTGACCATGTGGTATGAATTTAAGTACTGAAATAAAAAAATTTGAATATTCTGTGACCAAATAAAAATTTAAGTGACCAGAAAAAAATTTATGTGACCTATTATGTTTACTTTTTTTTCTTTTTGTCTAATATTACGTGACCATGTGGTCACATAACAGGCTAGACCCCAAAAAACAATAATTAAATGTTATATTCGCCTTTTTTTTAAAATAAAGATAATATTTTTTTTGAAATATAAAACTATTCTGACATGAATTATCATTAGGTAAATATATTTTATTGAATTGATTGAAATATATATGGATAATTTTTTCCAAAAAAAAGTTTTTTCAAGTTTTTTAAAATTTATTAATTACAAAATCACAAAAAATAAGGCTACTGGGGTAGTCATAAAATGTTTAAAAAGTAAATGAAAATTCTATCGGAGTATGTGGGTGTAAATAAATACCCTTTAAAATTCCTAAAAATTACGAAATTAATGGGAATTCTAAAATAAAACACAAAGCCAGTGAAACAAAATCTAAAAAGGTCACAAAATTGAATTATTTGAAAAAAGTTTTGAAAGTTAAATGAAAAGGCTATTGTGGTTGTAATTTTAGTACAAAAGTACGGTAAATTTAAAAAAATTGAATAACTTTTTTTCGCGTTAAAAATTAGTTCTGTAAATAGTAGCATCTGATACAAAATTTGTATCATCTAAATTTACTACTGCAAAATTATTCTGCTTCTGTACATTTTACACAAAAATTGTCAGACTAAATCAAGAAGTTAGTTCGGAATAATATAAATTATAAATCATATAATTTATGGTTTATAATTTAAAAGCTCGGGCTTCTTAGAGTAGATCAGAGACTAGACCATCTAACTGATGGCTACATAAAAAACGAACTAGAAAAGTCTGTTCCAATTGTTGTTAGGCTAGTAAGTGAGTACAGAAGAGCATTAAATGCTTTGAACGGAAATACGCCAACCCCTCTTTCAAATGCATATTTAACTTTCGAACAGTTTTTTCAATATTAATTTTTATATTTTTATTCATGTTTTTCTTGTATTCCTCTATTTTTTTTCTTATTTCTCTTTGTCTTAATTTGCTTGTGATTATTTTTATTATATTTTTTTATATATTTATTTTATTTTATACTTGATGTTATTTTATTTCAATACACTTTTTCCTTTTTTAATTTAATTTTGCTGAAGGAGCTTAAGCTCGATCAATTTCTACTAAATAAATAAATTATACTATTCGGATTAAAAATTGAACAGCATTGTATGCAAATTTCAAAAATCAAATCTGCAAAATGTAACATCTGATTTATAATTTATATTATTCCGAACTAACTACTTCATTTAGTATGACAATTTTTGTGTAAAATGTACAGAAGCAGAATAATTTTGCAGTAGTAAATTTAGATGATACAAATTTTGTATCAGATGCTACAATTTACAGAACTGATTTCCACTTTAGATAGTTATAAGAAATTAATTTTTTTTAGGTAAATGAATTTACCAACATATAACAGTTCCCAACTAAATCGAATTCCACTAAAAGAAATGAAGATTTTTAATTTTTCCTAGTACAAAGCAATAGTTAAAAAAATTATTTTTTTAAGAATATTTTTCATTTAAAAAAAAAGATTTTATTAAATTAAGCTTAAGTGAAAACTCCGTTAGGATTTGTCTAAATTTTTTCATTAATTTAAAGAGAGAACGAGGCATTGTGGAAAGAAATAGCTGCATTGCGACAAAAGCATCATCATCAACAACAAATAGTTAATAAATTAATTCACTTTTTGGTGCATTTAGTAAATCCATCATCAATTTCAAGTATTAAACGAACACGTCCACTAATGATTGACAACCATATTACAAATTTATCAAATGAGGATAAATCATTATACCAAAATTTGAGTAAAGATATAGAAAACAATATTATCGATAACGATGAAGATGACGATGAAGAACTTTATTCAATAGATAATTTACGTAATGGTACAAATGGTTTTAATATAGGCCATAGTCAACATATAGTTGAGCTAAATGATGATGATGATGATGAGAATTCAAATGATGAGAGTACAAAATCTAGAAAACGTTCGATTAGCCGTAACAACTTAGACTATATAAACGATGCTGAAATAGAAACCATAAACACGAGTAAAAATACAAGTCTAAATGGTAAACATTCGAATATAAATAATACACAACCCAGTGTCAAAAAGCTCAAAACAACACCAGATCAGCATAGTTCTAGTGAAATAACAACAATTAATTTGTATCAACCAAACACAAATTTATTAGATCTCAAAAATCAATTAGTTAAAAAGGTATCATCGAAAGATCAAGGCTTTTTAGACACCAATTTATTTCTCAATACAAGTAATAACTCAAATACTACAACTTCATCAATACAAAAAGTCAATAATAATGATTCATTAGTAGTTAATACAAGTCCCATATTAACTTCGCAAAACACTTTAATTGAAAATTTAAATTCGCCTAATAAAATTTATATTACAGAAACACATAACAATAACAATAATAGTAATATTCATAATAATGAGTAAGTTGAATTTTTTTATCTTCTTTTTATTAAATGATGGATGAATTTTTGTATCAAAGTAATTTGTTTTAATTTTTTAACTAAAAATTTCCTGAATTTTAAAAAATAAATATTATCGTAAAATTCTAAATAGAAGAAACAGTTTCTTCTATTTGGAACTTGCAATTTAAAATATTCAATATATTTTTTATATGAAAATTATATTAAGAAAAAAACAACGAAATCCAAATAGAAGAAACATTTTTTTAATTTATTGACAAATATTCGAGCGTTTCTAGAGGCTTGAAAAAAGAATGTGTCTTAAAGAGTCAGTCTATTAGTAGTGTTAGTCGCAGTTTATTAATGATTATTTTTATTGTATTTTCAAAATAAAAGAAACTGTTTCTTCTATTTGGAATATTAGATATTTCGAAAAAATACCAATTTTTATTAAATCAAATAGTTGTTTCTTTTATTTGGAACTTTACGGTTGGCGTTTGATACAAAATTTCACATTTTACTCAATATGGCAAATTAAAAATAAAATTTAAAAAAATATATTTATTTCATAAAGTGTAAATGAAACATCATCATCATCAACATCAAATGATCAAAACACTATTAATGCTTTTAAACGGCCAATATCGAGGTTTTTATTTTTCTATTTTTATATATTTGAATCGCAAATTTTGTTTTTGTATATCTGATTTTTATTGAATTGATCTTCATAGTACATTTGTTTATCTAGTAAAAATGATTCTCGATTAAATCAATAAAAATTCGTGACAGAAAATAAAATTTCCAGCTTTAAAAATAAATATTTAAGAAAAATGCAAACTAGTCCATAGTTTTAATACTCTTTACGTTTATTTTTTATATAAAGCTATAAGAAAAAAATAAGAATCATTAGTTTTTTAAATTGATTCGTTTTTCGAATAAAAACTCTCGAGTTTATCCGGAGTTCGAAGTAATCATTTAGCTACTCTAATTTGGATTTCCATTTAAGATTAAAAATTTTTTATTGTTGCCAAAAGCATATCTCAAGGCGTTTGTGTTTTTATGTTTAATAAACCAACACTGAAAATACATACACTGTAAATATTTTGATTGTATTATAATACACTTAAATGTATATTTTATCCAATTTTACAGTTATATGTGTAGCGTTTTAAAATATTTGATTGATTGATTTCAAATATTTCACAGATTTAATTATATCGATTTACAAATAAAAATGGGAATTATTTTTACATTCAAAATATTTACGGTGTATATATAATATGAATATTTTAGGTAGAAATAAGTAAAAAGAATTCGAGCTTGAGAAAAAAATTTCGCTTTTATGAATAAAAAATTCTCATTAAAATCTAAATGATCATAAATGTGAATTTTGAATTAATCACTTTTTTTGAATCTCTTCATAAAAGGCGATGTTCCAAATCAAATATTTACATGATACGTTTAAAATAATTTAAAAAGTCAAAGAGATGTTTAGGTTACCTAAATCTTGCATAAACTCTTTAAAATTTAAGGAAGTAAACACTAAAAATTTTAAAAACCTTTAGTTCAAAAATTGTAAGGTAGTAGTCATGTAAATTTTTAACTCTTTTACTTCGGAATAACTTGAAAGATTTAGAAGATATAAAAAATGAATTAACAAAATGACAAAAATTGATTTTTTTAAAACTTAATGTCGTTACTCTGATTCATCAAAACTAAAGCTGGTTAAATTTTTTAATTACAAAAATAAAATCTAAACAAAATTTTTTTTTCTCAACAAAATAAAACATTAAACTAACCATTAGTTTAAAAAATCCATATAGTTCTTCACAAATGAATGAACATGTAGAATCACTTCAATTAGATTTGAATTCAATTAAAGACTTTTTATCACAGAACTCATTCAATCAAGTCGATCCATATACAGTAAACAATGTATTTTTTTTTCTATTTTTTTTATTCTCGTGTTTTTTTTTATAATAGTTTTAAAATATAATTTTTATTTTCAAGTTATTTTCTCCAATTTTATTGGATCATATTGACAATGACCAATATCTTGAAACTCCATTACCTGTTGAGTTAAACATCGACTCGAGTATCCAAGTCGATTCGAATACCATAAACACATCTAATTCTACTAATATTGTAAACACTTCACACTCGGTAACTACATCATCTGATAGTAATCAAAATCGTAATGGAAAAATTATTGGTAATGATTTTTCAAAATATCATTTTACAACACTCATTTAAAAAGTTTTAAAAAATAATCTTTAAAATAATAATAATAAATAAATACTAAAGACCCCCGGATTAATAATTATTTTTCTTTTAATTTAATAACTCAAAAATTTTTATTTTTTTATTTTAGTTTTGTTGTTTTTTTTTCTGTGACGGATTCAAAAAATTTAAAATTAAATTTTTTTTAAAGATTTCGAATGTAAATAAAAGTTAGTAAGCCTACAAATAAAAAAGACGATCACACATAAACAAATAAAAATAATGAGAAAACGCGGGACTTGTCTGATATTTTAAATGTTGTTTTACTTTTTGTTGTTGTTGTTGTTACCAAAGGTATAATGCGAGAAAAAGAGAACTTTTTTGAAACTTAACCTTTTTTCCTTATTTTTTTTTAATATTCATTATTTGAGACACTTCAATTAATTTTTTTTCTTTAAAATTTTATTAAATTTAATAAATTAAAAAAGTAATAATTAAAACAAAAAAAGTTCTATTTGTTTTTTTTTTGCTTATTTAACTATATGTTATTTGTTTATTGATTAGCAAAATACGGGGGTTTATTAGTTTTAACTCTGGTATTTGAAAAGCTATTATTTTTTAATAACGAATATTAATATAAATCTTAAACATTTTAATTTTCAATTGATTAAAATATAGGTACTGAGCTTATTCAATATGAACCGTTTAACATATCAGATATGTTTCAATTTGACGACATATTTTCAAACGATCTGAAAACGACGTACAAAAATAAAAGCTCAAATTGATAAATCATAAAAAAAATATCTTGGACAAATATAAACAATAACTTTTCTTAGCAACTCATTTGATCTTTGTTAGCTTTATTTATCCTAATTTTTAGAAATTAGAAAAAAAAACATAAAAAAATATTTTAAAAAGAGTATAAAAAGAGTATAAAAAATTCAAATCAAAATAATAATTTTATTTGAAAAAATAAATTTCAAAGATTCGGTGTTATACAATATTAGATAAGTTTTTTTTTTAATTATTTTTTGTTTAAAACTTTTTTAGTGACCAGTTTTAAAAACTATTATTAATAAATAAGGTCATTTGTTTAGTTAGATACGTTTTTTTTTTGTTTTAAATTAATTTTATTGTAAATATTTTTTTATACTTTAATGATTGTTTAGTGTGTGAAATTTATAAAATTTTCAACTAATTTAAATATTGGTGACTAGAATATCTATGGAAATTTAATTTTGTCATTTTTTTTGTTGATTACTTTAAAGTTCTCGATTCTAATTGTCATCACACCTCGAACAAATGCTAGTGATTATTTTTTTAATTTTATAAATAAATTTTTAGTTTTGTTTGAAAAATAAAAGTTTAAAAAAGAAACTGTTTGCTTTTAAATGTCTAAAGATGAAATTTTGATTATCATTCAATTAATTTTCACATTAAAAGTAAAACAAATTGGACCCTTGAAAAAACAACACCCACCAATTTTTTTAAAAACAACACCTGGGTGTTTTTCATTGATCTTAATTATTTATTCAAAAACTAACTATTATATAAGGTAGAAGAGGTCTAGAGCTACAAAACGATATATTTGTTTCATACCTTGAAAGTCTTTTTTATGTAGTATTTTAATATTTTGTAAATTCAATAAAGACACCATCCACAACACCCCCTTATTTTCACCTAGACACCCACATAGAAAACCACATTTTCTGATAGATCTCGACGAGTTCTCTTCAAAAATCATTTTTTCATAACATTTACGGTCTTTGAGAAAAAAATAGGCTACAATGGAGTTGTTGTGGTTTTAATCACAACTACCTTTACAAACAGTTTAAATAGTGCATAATTTTTATTAGTACTTAATGCAAGTGAGGGACTGTTATGTCCTTAAGACTTTAAATAAAAGACTGTCTTGAAACTTGTTAAATAAGTTTATTCTCTAAAATATAAAGTAGAAACGGCCGTCTTGATTTGGCCAAAATAAATAATAAGATTTTAATTTCTTAAGTAAAAAGTAGAAAAAAAGAATCACATATTTGTGCTCGCTTTATTTATAGCTTCTTAATTCACAACCAACGCACGCATGCATCGTCTAAATGTTTCTCATAAAATACAAACTCGCCAAGCCTTGCTTTCAGTTTTCAACAACAATCCAAAACTAACTAAATGTATATACATGTATATATGAATAAATACGTGGGATGCATTTAGATTTAACTAAAAACTTAAAATATAATATAGTGATGTTACGACATCACACCTTCCCCGTCCCACAAGAAGTTTGGGTCTTTGCTCTGAGTCTATCTGACCTTCTTAACTCGGTTGAATGTTCAGGTTTCGTCTGATTTACATTCTGCTTCATGGCTGCTTCACTCTGAGCTTTAGGCAGTCGACCAACTTTCGGTCTTGGGCCTTGAGCTTGACTTCTTGCATTTATATTTGTTTTCAGAACATTATCACCTTTAGCTTCCACTACATGCTTCTCGCCTGTATCCTCTCCCCCTTTTTTATTTTCACCAACGACCAGACTATCGCCGATTTTACCCACTGCACCCTCTCTCGTCATCACTTTCGTCCCATAAATCCACGACAGGTTTAAAAAATGACGAATTTCTAGTCACTTCTTACCCATCTCTTTCCACAGTCACCATAGAGTGCTTTATCTCTTTGACAAGATATGGAGTTGGGTCCCAATCTGTCATGGCTTTGGTTTTCCGCTCTTGTTTCATGAAAACGTTTGACCCCACTTTAATCTGTGGAACTCTTGTGTTCATTTGCTTGTCATAAGTCTCTTTCATTTTCGCCTTGGCCTTTCGGTCGTTCTCTTGAGCCATTAGATGCACTGGGTCTTGTTTCTCTTTGCCTAAGTCCAAACATGGTAAACCAGATGCATTCGTTCTCCTGAACATTAAATAAGCTGGTGGAGCTTTCGTTACGGTGTGCGGAGTGTCCCTGTATACCCTAAGAAAGTTTTGGAGCTCCACTCGCTTATCGATCCCATTAAGCTTGGCGTTCTGCCTGACCTTTGTCAAGTTTTTCATACATTGTTTAACGTCGCCATTTGCTCTTGGCCATAGTGGAGTGACTCTTCTATGTACAAAACCCATTCGCTTAGCAAAGTCGCTAAACGCCTTGGAATTAAACGGAGGTCCGTTGTCTGTTTTGTACACTTTTGGAATACCCAACAATGTAAATAGTGCGTCAAGCTTAAAGGTTACCACTCCAGCCGAAATACTATACAAATGAGTGACCTCAAAGAATTGAGAATAAGAGCAAAAATTAACATACCAGTATGAACCATCTTCCATTGGCACCAATCCACGCGCCATCAGGCATCGATAAGGATTACCCACCATACGTTTCACCATGCCATCAATCCCTGGGAACCAAACTTTAGACCTAATCAGAGCCTAGGTTTTTACAATACCCTGATGGCCAACATGCGCTCTCTCAACAACCTTTCGCCTTAAAGCTAATGGTATGATAATGTTTGTGCCTCTCAGAACCAGACCCTCCGGACTACAACTCAACTCGTCAAAATTTTTTTTAAAGTCTGCTAATTCAGCTGGTAATTCTTTTGCGCCTTTCTGGATCATCTCAGCCAGAGTTTTCATCTCTTTGTCTCTTTCGCACTCTCCAATTATGTCCGTCACAGTGATCGCATCTGGTAATGCACTTTGTATGATAAATCTCACGAACAACTTTTCCAGTTGGTTGCCTGGAAAATCAATCAGCTTCATTCAAAATGCCTGGCTTGTGTATTACTTTGTAGTGGAATTCGCTCATTCTTAAACCCCATCGTAAAATTCTAGCCGGTGGTTAAGAGTTGGGTTTGTTAAGAATCAACTGTATCGCCCTATTATCAGTCTCTAGATCCAATGTATGCCCGAACAGTTGTGTCCAAAATTTCTCACAACCCGAGACACAAATAAGACCCTCTTTCTCACACTGGCTATAACGAGACTCTGTTTCAGTTAAGCGTCTTGAAGCGAATGCGACTCCTCTTCTGTCGCTCTGGTTCTTTGGGTTAATTTGAGATAGTATAGCGCCTAAACCGACTGGACTTGCGTCGACAGTGAGAACTGTTTTCCATTATTTGTTAAAAAAAATCATGCCTTTTTCGACAGTTGATGTCTACATCCGGATAAAAGCTTCTTCTTCGACCTTCGTCCATCTCCATTCAGCGTCAAATTCCGCAGTGGTACCGTGATTGTAGCAAAATCTTTTATGAATCTTGCACTGTACTGAGCAAGACTAAGAATGCTAAGAAGCTCCTTCACGTTCGATGGCGGCTTTGCGTTTCTTAAAGCTTCACATCGATCGAAAGGTGGTGCTATCCCATCCTTTGAAATTTTGAGCCCGAAAAATATGATTTCCGCCACCCAGTACAACGCCTCTACTCTCCAATAGGCTCAAAACAATACTCAAATGGTCGAAGTGTTCTTCATCTGACAAACCAAAAACCAAAATGTCATCTGCCATGTTAAGACAAAATGATTTCTGCAAAGATCTCGGCAGCCGATGTGATCCCCATGTTTAAACGTTTATATTTTAACAGTCCAATGTGTGTTATTATAATAGTCAAATTTCTAGACTCTTTTGCTAACATCAACTGATGAAAAGCCTTTCGAATGTCTAATCTTGAGAAAATTTTGCTACCGTTCACCAAATAAACTACGTCCTCTATCGTCTTTCCCGGGAAACGTTTTCTCTTGATTGACCGCCCTTGAATCCGACGTTAGCCATATCTTCATGTTTAGCCCAGACGAGTTTGGTACTATTACCAAATTTGAAATCCACTCGGTTGGTCCGCTATTCTCATCAACTCGTTCCAAGATGTCCTCTTTGACCTGAGCTTTCAGCTCTTCTTCTACCATTTCGCGTAAATGGAATGCTACGGGCCTCACTTTTTGTTTCACTGGTCTTACATTTGGATCGACCTCGAGCTTGATTTCCACGTCAGTTATCATACCCATTGTGTAACTAAAGAGCTTTGGAAATTTTTCTTTCCAAATCTCTAAGCCAAATGTTGTGACCCTATTGACCATTCTTATAATGTCTAGTTGTCTTAAAACTTAACAAACATTCTGATTGGCCTTCCATTACTACGACTCGTTCTTTACACATTTTGTTCTTGAAATCCAGTTCTGCCCAGAATTCCCCAATTACTGGTAATGCAATGGTTGCTCTGTAACCGAACAATTTTGTCGTACATTTAGTAAGATCAACTCGTGTTTTCAAATTTTCAAAAGTCTCATAGTCAATAATAATAATTGGAGTGACTGTGTCGACCAAAATTTAAATTCTCTTCCAGCCAGAGAAACGCTTGCCCTTGGACCATCATTCTCGATTTTCTCCATCTTGACCATGTTCAGATCATAGCCTAGGTTTGATTTTCCATTCTTGAACCGTATAAATTCGGCATATTCATCAACATTCACCGTATACTCTACTTAATATAGCTTGTTCACTCTTTGATGTGCTCTTCCATTACTCTAAAAACTTGTCTTGTAACCCGGTCCGTAGCTTTTTGCAACATCCGTCTTTGAGTTCTAACTTGACCTGCATACCACTTCAAAATGGTTCTTGCGTCAACATTTCCTACAAGTTTCCCCCCATGCTGCGCACTTATCGTCCCTCCTGTAGTACCGATTGCAATTCCTACATTTTTCTTTCTGGTTTAAATTTTCTTTCACTTGTGCTGAATAGTTAACGGATCTAACAATCTCAGTCATCGTCGGCTTTGTCAAACCATTGACATATATTACCATTCGTTCGATCTCAAAAAGGCTCTTGAGATCTCAAGAGCCTTTTTGAGATTAATGTCTTCACATTCTTTTGTCCATTTGTTTTGAAATGCATCGCTTCCTCGTCGCCAGATGTTATGTCCTTAAGACTTTAAATAAAAGACTGTCTTGAAACTTGTTAAATAAGTTTATTCTCTAAAATATAAAGTAGAAACGGCCGTCTTGATTTGGCCAAAATAAATAATAAGATTTTAATTTCTTAAGTAAAAAGTAGAAAAAAAGAATCACATAGAATTAAAATAAAGATAAATCGTATTGTGCTCGCTTTATTTATAGCTTCTTTATTCACAACAAACGCACCCATGCATCGTCTAAATGTTTCTCATTAAATACAAACTCGCCAAGCCTTGCTTTCAGTTTTCAACAACAAACAAAAACTAACTAAATTTATATACATAATGTATATGTATATATGAATAAATACGTGGGATGCATTTAGATGTAACTAAAAATTTAAAATATAATATAGTGATGTTACGACATCACAATGACTAATTATGTTTGAAATTTTATCAACTTGCTGCTTGCAGTTTATTTCATTGGTTTGAGTTTCGTCACTCAATAATAATTAAGGTTTGAGGATTCAACAACAGAAGGCAATGAAATAAACAATGTTTGACAGGAAATTTTAAACGAGTAAAAAACAATCTCGGCTCATTTAGTCATCGATTTGACAACGAGTGAAAACAAAAAATTTGCGTTTAAAACCAAACTTCTAAACGAGAATCAAGAACCAATTCTTCCAAAATGTAGACCTTAACCTTATAATCTAAAGGACAAAGTAAAAATTTGACAAACAATAGAGAGTGATAGTTATCCACTGCCGTCGAT
>NTPY01000359.1:147878-161779 GCA_002922825.1 Brachionus calyciflorus | reverse complement strand
TACTTTTTTTTCTTAAAGTTTTTTTTATAATTAATTGAATTTAGTGAAATGTAATAAATTTCCTTTTAGATTTTTAAATTTTTTTTTATTATCACGATTCATAATAAAGTTCCCTTTAGGTTTTTTTTTAAA
This sequence comes from Brachionus calyciflorus, assembly GCA_002922825.1. Lineage (NCBI taxonomy): Eukaryota > Metazoa > Rotifera > Eurotatoria > Ploima > Brachionidae > Brachionus > Brachionus calyciflorus. Next base: position 161,647 of record NTPY01000359.1, on the reverse strand, counting down.
ATTCGTAATAAATTTCCGTAACAAAAGTAATCGCAACGCAATTCACGCTGTTTAAGAGAACATAAAACTCACTCTTTTTGAAACTAAAATTTTATAAAAATTTTATTCGAATAGTCAATTTTATAAATTTAAAAAAAAAAGTTAAAAATAATAAATTATTATATCTAGTTCTATTTTTTCAGGCTTTAAATGTAAAACACACTTTAAATATGAGGGTCATGCAGAATGATTGCACAAAAACATGAGAGATTCCATTTACTTTAAGCTGTTTTGCTCTTTCTCTTAAAATTTTTCTTACTAAACACTAAAAATAAATTTTCAAAAAAAAATTTAACTTATTCGTTTTTATCTAAAAAGTATAACCAATAATTAATCTAATTTTGCACTAATTAAACAAAAGTAAAGGTGAGTGTGAATTTTTCTCAAAAGAAAAATACATCTTTTTAAAAAAACTGATAGGTTTCATTATTTTTCAATATTGGTCCAAAACCATGTATCAAGCGTAGAAGTAATTTCAAGACTAACATATTTTAAAGGATCAAAATTCAAATAAATCTTCATAATCTAAAAATGAATTAAATTTTAATATATTCAGAAAGAGAATAAAATATAAATTACTTGAAAGTTGTTTGCAGTTATTTCTTTCAACAAATTTTCATCTGTTTTGAACAAATTTTCGAGAATAGCCCGTTTGGTTAAAAGCGTAGTAAACAAACTTTTTTTCACAGTCATACTTAAATATTTTAAATCATTTATTCCTTTAAAATGATTCTCCTCAATGTTTTCGATTAATGAAGCATCATCATCGAACTCTATGTCTAAATAATCAAGATTGTTTAGTACCTCCAAACAGCATTGATTAAATTCCTTGACATTGTAAATCTTTAAGTATTTCAAGTTGCATAAATTTTGTCCAAATTTTGGAATATTTTCAAATCTGCCTATTAAAACTTTTAGGTTTTTAAAATTAAATATATTTAGGAATTCATGGTCGATGCAGAGACTTTGAAATTCAAAAAATTCCAAATTTTTAAAAGCATCCAAATTATTTTGAATAACTAAAGGGAATTCTGAAGGAATATTGTTAAGAAATAAATACTTTATGCTTTCGGTTTTCAGATTACAATTTTCTGAAAAACTTTCAGAAATAAAGACTTCTAAATTCCCATTAACTTTTATCGACTTTATTTTTGAATCTAAACAATATGAGTTGCCAATGTCCAAAAATCGCAAGTTTTTCAGTTTTCTAAGATTTAATTTTTTTACTCGATTATCATTTAAATTTAAATATATCAATTTTCTTAGAGGAGAAAACACATTTTCACCAATCTCTCTTAAACAATTTGATTTTAGATTTAAATATTCTAAATTAAAAAGTCCATTGAAACACTGTTCGTCGAGATAGGACAAATCACAATCACTCAAATTTAAATAAACTAAATTCTTCAATCCATTAAAAGCTTTAGGTTTAATTTCTTGAACACCTTGAACAAAGTGTAGATGAACAAGATTTTCGAAATAATAAAAATCATTACCACTAATAAAGCTATAATAATTTGAAATTATTAAGTTGTTTACATATCTTAAATATCTAAATACTTCTTGTGGTATTTGGTCTACAAAACTCATTTCACATTTTGCTTTTTTGATTTTTTGTATGTTTATATACTGAACAATAAAATCGATATCAATTTCATCATCTGTAATTTCTATTTCTAATATGTCAATCAAATTTTCTTCTGGTTTAGTTAGGTCGATAATTAGTTTATTATAAGCTAATTTTTTCAACAGTGATAATTTCATTTTGTCCTTTAAAAAAAATTATTTTACAAAATAAAACATATTATAAAGCGACTATTAATTTCTGGAATCGCTCTTTACGATATATTACTGATTCTTCAAGTTTATTCTATAGCCTGTAAGTTAAAAATTAGTTCTAAAAATTAGAATTTCCGATACAAAATTTTTTTTATTCTAGACAACCCAGTCTACTAAAAAATTGATGTAATGTAAATGTTAAAGTTGAGCGTGACTTTATGTTGAATTCTGTATAAAGTTAGTGTCACATTCGCAAAAAAAATATATTAACAACACTGTTGCATCAGTGTATTTAAGTTTATGTACATTAGTTGTATAATTATAGAGATAATAAAATCTTATTCTCCTACACCGTAAAAAATTTGATTTGCTTTCCTTTTTAATTTATTTTATCAAGTTAACCTGCCAGGTAAACTTAATAGAAATCTCCGATTAATCGATTTAATCACCTGGTAATCGGATATTGATTACCTCGGACCCAGTTAATCCAGCTCAAATATTTATGTAGAAAATCTTCACATTTTAGATTTATTACAAGATCTGAAAAATAAACAAAAATTTCAATTTTATTTATACTAATTTTTAAAAATTATAAATATTAAATAAAAGTTCAATGTAATTCAACTTTTGACCTTAATTTTTATTGGATAATGAAATTGGAAATTTATAATTTTTTAATAAAGAGTTGGGATGGTGTTACTTTAGGCAAAATAAAATTTTATACAATTTAAAAATATTACTTTTTTGAATTTAAATCAAATGATGAAATTATTTTTGTGCATTTGCAAAAATAGTAAATAGTAATAGTAATAAAACTTTATTTTACCTTACTTAAATGTTAATAATTAAACTTAAACTAAAATCCCTCTAACGTTAAGTCTCCATTAGCTAAACATTGGTAATATTATGTGACACCAATGTTTAGTGGATATTTTTTAATGTAACATTAGAAATAGAGTTGACTTGGAAGCTCGATAGGGAAAAAAGAAATTCTTGCTCATCTGCTCATGCTCAATAATTAATTGTTTTAATAACTTTTAAATGGAAATAGATTTTTAAGTTCTGCAAAATGCTAAATTATGCAACAAACATGCTAAATTTTAACTGTGCAATTTAATTACGCATTTTGTTTCAATACTTTTACATTAAGTGCATTCTGTAAAAATTTGTAAAAACTATTAAAAAAATAAATTATTGAGAATGAGAAGATGAGCAAGAATTTCTCATTGCCTTCGCGTTTCTTTTCACTTTTAAAAAAGTATAGCAATTGGAAATACTTGAATTTACTGGATATGCTTGTTTTAAAATGTTTGGGATGCATTACGGTCCTAATTTATAAGGTAATTACTGGTTTTAGTTTTAATTTTGTTATTTAGATTAATACAATATATTAGTTAAACTTACTTCAGATTCTCTTAGAATACTTGAAAAATAAATCAAAATCAAAATAAATATGTTTTTATTTACTTTTAATAATTATAAATAAAATTACCTTGAATTTTGTATACAAGTAAAATATTCATTATCAGAATTAGCTATAATTAAATTTACAGTCTTGTTTGATAATTTCTCGTAAATATGACAAAACTTAAAATTATATTCAATATTTTCTTCTTTTAAATTTTCATCTCTAACTTTTTGAATTTCGTCTAAAATTTGACTTCGCTCAAAATTTAATTCTTCAATTTTTTCTTTGTTCTGAATGTTAGTAGAGATTTCTCTTTCAAATATGACTTTAATTATATTAATCAAATTATCGTGATATCTTATGATTTTACTTTGAGAATCAAACTTAAAATTATGATAAAAAATTCTCGAAGATCTTCTTTCGATTGTACGATTTCCTTTTTCTATTGCTGTCAAAATATCTTTTTTGCTTCTATTCAGACATTCTTCATTGTTATCACACAATATTTCTCTTAATAACTTATTTATATCTTTCAACTTCTCAATAAGCCTAAAATCAAACATTTTGATCCTAAATATTCAAAAGAATTAGCCTTTATTAGGAATATTTTTTTTCTCGATGTTTTACATGAAGAGCTTTTTAAGGTTCTATTTATTTAAAGCATTTGATGAAATTCTAATTGTTGCTGAAAGCGGGAAAAGCCCAATTTTTTATGTTGAAAATTAGAAAATTTAAATTAAAATTTTTACCTTTGTAATTACAATTACAAATTAATTAAAAGAGTACGTCTTTTTATGTGATAATTAATAATAGTCCTAATGAATGTTTTAATTTTTCAAAATAAAAAAAAATTCGGAAAAAACAATTAAAGTTTTGTTTTAATTAAGACTTAACAGATACAGAATAGTGATTATTTTAATAATGCTAATATGAAAATGGCTGACTAATTTTTTTAAAGACAAAAAATTGTTTACTAAAACAAAAAATGTAAAACTTAGAGACTTAAATTATTTTTTTAAATGAGAAATTTGCGCTATAAAAAGAAAAATATTTCCTTTAAAGATTTTTCATTTTTGCTAAAGTCATTTCTAGTATTTTTAAACGAAAATTTTTTTTCCTAAATATTTTTATTCTTATTTATAGGCCGAGTATAATTTATCAACTATTTTTTTGTCAACAGTATATTTTATCAACAATTAATTTATTAACAGTAAAAAGTATTTACATTTTTTTTTCTTTAACTGTACAAATTGTCAACTTTTTTTAAAAATAAAATAAACGTAATTTATGAGTTGGATTCATGTAACTTTTTAGAAATCTAAATATTATCAATAATCCTTGGCTTTCAAGATTAGCTTCTTTGGAATTTATAAACTATTACTTGAACACCTATTGAATAATTACCAAAAAATTAAGACTAAAGGTTCGAGTCTTAATGAGATCGACTGGGATTAGGAATAAATTAGAGAACTTTTTGAGCAAATGTCCGGGTTCAGGTCGCCACATCACCCAGATAAAAACAATCACTAAAAATTTACCTTAATCGAATTAATGTCATTAGAATTCATTTTTGGAATAACCGGGAAAAAATGTATTACATAAGTTTAAAACGTTTAAAAATTAGATTGTTAAATAACACTGATGCCTGAAAGAAAGATCATCTTGATGAAAAAGTTGCCATCAAATAATCAGCCAGACTAAAATCAGCAAGATAATTTTCTTGCTGATTGTTTTATATTTCCATTTTCTTTATATTTTACCGTGTATTTCCGAATATAAGTCTATTAAACTTAAAAGTTGATAGTTTATTTATTTTTTTTATTGTTGATAAATTATACTATTAATTTTTTGTACTGTTAACATTTCTTTATTTCGGTCTTTATTTGAAAAATTAATTGTTGATAAAATAGTTTCTCCCTTATTTATAAACATGATGGAAAATTCGAGTGAATCATCTAACGATTCAAACGCTACTAGTAGCTTAGAAACAAATTGTTCCGTTTTAATTAATGATGCTCCCAGAAATTAGAGCATAATCATAGTTTAAGTGATTATTATAGCAATTACAATGGTCTCACAGTTAAAGCTATTTAAAAGCCTCTTTTTCGGTAGATTTCAATAAAAAGTACAATTTTAAAATTGGTAGTATTTTAAAGTTTAAATAACTTAAATTTTCAATTAAAAATTTTTAAATGTACTTGAAAACTATAGTTCACTTAATAAAACACCAACAGATAAATAAGGAGTATATTTCAATTGTTTTTGGGCTATGTACATTAAATTTCAATTCGTCATTTCAATTAATTCAAAATGTTATAACTTTTTGAGGGAAAGTGATAAAATTCTTTTGTAAATTGCTACAATGTGTAGCAATTTTGCTACACCCAAAAATATATATCAGCATAAAGTCTGTCACAATGCAAAATTTGCACTCATAAAAAAGGTTTTATATGCAATCTGCAATGATTTTGCAGACCTTTATTTTTGGCTGAAGCAAATTTGTTTAACTTTCTAGAAATTTGCAGAATAATTATATCAATTTCCTTTCAAAAGTTATAGAAATTTATATGAATTCAAACGAAATTAAATTAAGAATTAATTTTTTTAAAGTTTTAACAGAATAATTAAAAAAGTTTATACTAGTAATGAAAGAAGCTCGGTCTTAGAATGTTGTATAATGATTGATCGAATGGCAAATGATATTAGTATTGAACAAGATAAGTTTGACTTATCGTTTAAAAGAAATAATGTTTAACTTTATCTGATTTTTTTATTCAAATTGGGCTTATAGATTTGACAAAAATGTTTACAAATATTATGTTCAGATAAATCTGAAATTTTGTAGTTCTTTATACTTTTTTGAATTTGGAATCTGTAAGCATTTTATAGGTTTATGTCGATTAACAAATAAGTCATTTGGAGAGGATTCACGGGAATTTGTTCATTTAAAAATAGTGGTAGACCAGCTAAATCAAATAATGGACCATTGTCAAAACATTTTTCTTTTTTAAAGTATTTACATCAGTTGAAATATCTTTATAATCAAGATTTTTTAAAAATTAACGCTGAGGCTCAATAAATTCAACCTGTTTAAAAAGTTAAACTTCTAAGTACATAATTGGTAAATCTAATTAAGAAATTATTAAAATTTTGGTAAAAAAAGTTTTCAAATTTATAATATTTTTATTTTATTTAAACTAAAAAAAAGTTTAAAAAATATCCAGTCAATCAAATTATTTAATTCCCAATAAATAATTTTTACTTGATTGAAAAAAAAAAGACCTAAAAGTAAAAAGAACTCTACATTTTACTCATTTTGAGTTATAGATTTCGATTTTACAGAAACTTTGTGAATTGTTAATTGTTAAATTTTTTACTGATTATAAATTTTTCTTTTTTTTTATTTGAAAGCTCTTAATTTGTTACAATCTCATAAGTTAGTAAAAATTTTAAAATATAAAATTAATATTTTGTTTTTTCAAATAAAATATCAAAAAACATAAATTTTGGTTAAAATTTTCCATAAAAATTTTAATTTTCAACTAAACAATTAAAATAAAAAAAATTGAATCAGAATGGAAACAGAATCAACAACGCATACAAGAAAAAAACAAATTTTTAATTAAAATATATTTTTTAATGTAACTTTTATTAAAATTCATTTGATAGGGCAAAATGTGAAAATTTTTTTTTGATATTTTATTTGAAAAAAATATATTAATTCACTTTAAAATTATTCGTTTGATTTTTAAAATTTTTATTTTAAAAAGTATAATATAATTGCTTAATTAATTAAAAATTTAATTTCTCTTTGTTTTCTCTTGAAAAATTTTTTAAAATTGGTTCAAAATGTCTCAATGAATTCTCGGGTCTTGTAAATATGGTGATCAATGATCAAAGAATTTCAGATCAATTAATTTGATGATCAATTAAAAAAAAATTTACCTGGTCATGTAAGTTAAAAAATCCAATGATCAATTAGAAAATTTAATGATCCAGATATAATGAATTTCTTCTTATTTCACAGACTTGTTTAACTAATTAGCGATTCTATTAAAAAATCTTTTTTAATATTCGAACGCTTCCAATATTCTTTTTGAAAGCGCTATTTACACATTCTAGAACTCAATTGGTACCATTAACCGCGTCTTAGGAAAAGGTCAAATACGACGCGAGTCAATATAAAGTTGCAAATATGTTTGAATTTTTACCAACTTGGACGAATTTTTATAACTGGTGATTGGAATTAACTAAATTAAATAATATAAAAATTTGGAGGTTGAGTAAGACTTTAATTTTATTTTATGAGAATCTAATGGAGAACCCAGGCAACTAAATTTTGATGGATCATCGAAGAATTTTGAAAGAAAATCATCGTTGAAAATTCGAAGGAATAGCCAACCATTCATCGATGATCTTCGATGAATGATAGAGTATTTTCATCATTTTTTCTTTAATCAAGATTTTATAATTTAATAAATTTAAAACTGGTACCAACAGATAAGAATTATAGAAATTTCATATTTCACACCTTACAGGTGTAATTTAGAAGAAGCCGCATGATAAAAGTAAACGGCATAAATGTTTTCTTTATCTATGTTAGGCTAATTATATATCTTTGATCGATTTTACATCAATCACCTAAAAAAACTTTTTATGGAGCCGATTCAGCTCAAAAGATATTTGTCAATAATTTTATATAAAATTATGACTTGAAAATTTAGAATTTATTACTCTTATTTATACTTGATTTTAGAAATAAAAAAAATAAGCACGAGTTGAATGTCGTTTAACTTTTAACCTTTAATTTTATTGGTTAAAATTATTTGAAATATTTATTAAGTGAAACGCATAATTATAAAATAAAGAAAACTCGAGGAAAATTATAGTTTTTAAAATAAAAAAAAACGGTTTTTAAATTCATCATTTTTGAATCATTTTTTTGAAGTAAAATCAAAGATCATCTGATGAACTTTGATTTTTCTTCAAAATTGAGTTGCCTGGGAAGAAGCGGATGGTTTCTACTGCATATATAGACGTTTAAACGAGCGAGGAATAATTAAAAAAACTAATTTGAAATTGTTTTATTTTTTCATCAATTTGATTAATTGGTATTTGATGATCAATTAAAAAATTACATGATCAGGTAAAAATTTGATGATCAATTAATTAAAATTTGATCATCAAAGTTAATGATCATGAAATTCTACCTCTATAAACTTAAAAATAATTGAAATATAGACAATACATAGAAAAAATGATTCACATCAAAAATTTACTTTAAGGAAAATTTTACTGAGAAAATCTAAATGAGGAAATTTAAATGAGGAAATTTATCCTGTTTTAAATTTATACTGACAAGAAAAAAATACTGTTAGAAATTTATTTTGAATCAAAATTTTACTGCATCAATTTTTTCCTGAATCAAATTTTTGCTCAGGTCAGACATCCGAACTCGAAAAAAATCCATTTTCAAATTCGGAAGTCGAAATTGAAAATCAATTTTTTAGGATTTTGGAAATCGAAAATCGAAATTGAAAATCGATTTTTCTGGATTTTGGAAATCGAAAATCGAAATTGAAAACGATTTTTTTCGAGTTTGGAATATAAAAAGAGTAATTTTATTAAAAAATCGAAATAATGATATAAAATATAATTTAAAAAATCGATTTTTTATTTTTTCGAAAGATTATCAGCTTATTTATAAGCCAAAGTATCTAAAAACAAGTTATTATAAAAATTAAATGAAATTATATTCCCTTTTTAAGTCAAAATTTTGAAAAAATAAAACAAATTAATAATCAATAGAGGATAGCTAAATATTTAAACTATCTAATGTGTCTATATTTGCTTTTAATGTAGAACGCTTTATAATAGTTGAAGATGACATATTACCGCAACGTCTTACAAACTAAACCACAAATACTGTAAAAACGTTCAATGTAAGCTAAGCTTGATGGTATATTCAACAAAATAATTTCTGGTTTTTTTTAAATAGGCATTTCTTTGGTTTTTTCTGTCCAAAATTTAGCTGTCGAATTGCATTTAAAAGAATTTTTATGCATTACATTTTGAATGAAATATATCTTTTCTTTCTCGATTTCATAAGTAGTTATTTCACTCTCTACTTCAGTTTCTCTTAAATAATCATCATCTCGCATACTTTCGGCCAATTAATCGACAGTTCCACTTGATACTACAGTTTAATTAAAATGATTTTGGTGATTTGATTGTTGTTTAGATTTTTTCTGAGTAACTTGCTTAGCAACATTAACTAGACTATCTAAAGCATTTTTTTTCATAGTTGAACAATCTTGCATACTCATCCAAGTTAATTTAGAAACATTGAATAAGGATGCAACACAGTATACTGAAGAGCTAATTTCGTCTTTAAATTTCTTTTTAAAATCACAAATTAAAAAGTCACACAATTGTCTTTATGTTCCAGTTACTTGCATTCTATTCCATATTGAAAGCATAATGTTCAAAGCTGGAAAACGTCAGCTATTGATGATTTGAATTTTTTCATTATTAAATTAAATAGAAAAGCCGGCTGTAATATTTGAAGATATAGTTCTAAAACTTCAAGTCTTACTGGACAAGGGTCTTCCGGTGGAAAGGCTTGTTTTTTGAGGGCTTTATAAAAAGAATCTAACATTTGAAAAGAAGAAGACCATCTTGTCCTTTTTTCTATCCTTAAGCGCTTAATTTTCTTAGAAGCTTAGACAACTGCGGTATTTGTATTTTTTGTATTTGTTTCGTCAATGGAACGTGTGTAATGGAGATAAGATGTATAGCCAAATTTTTTACCATTATTTGTAAAATATTTTTTAGGAAATTTTTCATTTTTGGACTTTTTTAACATCTCAAAATTTTATGCTTATCAAAATTTTTGAAAGAAATTTGTAACAAATCATTCGTATCTTTCTTATTTCTTGATTAACTGAAGACGTACTTTGAGACGAGATAAAACTATTCTATTTTGTTACGAGTTAAAACTATTCTATTTTGCAAATTACTATCTTGAGAAATTCGTGACATGGTTCTTCTTGTTAATTGGACGCTTTGAACATAATTTGAAGTCGAACCATCCACTTCATTTTCAGTTGTTTCAGCTAATCTCGTATTAGATCTAGTTTTTATTATTTACTAAATACTAAATAATGGAAAAAAAAAGAAATCATTTTTTTTAAATTAAAACATTTCTTTTTGTGAGAGAGGTAGAAAAAAAACATAAATAAGGATAAACATAAAAAGAGAGAATGTGACATAAATTTTCGTTTTTCAAAAATTTTTAAAATTTTTAAGTGAAAAAAACATAAAACTTTTTTACCTAAAAAAAGCTATCGATTAGTTTACATTTTAATTAAAGTCTAAAGTCATGAATTTTTTCAGATATTTAAATTTTAGTCATAAAATAAAAAGAAAATAACTTTAAAAAACAGAGTCAAACAGTAGTTAATATATTAATTTTTCTAATTTTTTTTACAACAGGAAATATACAGTAGATACTCGTTAACCCGAACTTTTCGAATCCATATTTAAGCTTTACTAATTACTAAGGAGCATTAGAATTTAATTTTAATGAAAAGTTATAAATTTTTTATATATTTATTAAACACGGTTACAATTTTTATTGGCTTGAACTTTTTTAACTTGAATTAATTAAAAATTATTTGAAATTTTTTTCTATATAAAAAAATTAATTGAAATTTTTTTGTACTGAAATACATAATTTGGTTGTTTTTTGAATTATTTAAATTATTTCATTTACTAATAATATCAAATTATTTATTTGGAATAGAAATTTATTCCAAATTATTAATTCAGATTCAGAAAATTTCAAATAATTTCTAATTCAAATAACTTTGATTCAAATTCCATCACTAGATTTAAATGACTTTGAGCCTTAAAATAGAAACCTTAAAGTTTTTAAGGAATAGTTCGAAAGCCAGCTAAAAAATCGTTTCAATGGAATTATTTGCAATGTTGAAGATAAGCTCTGTCAGGATTCGAATGTTTTGATTTTTCATGGTTTTTTTCATCATTTCTTCAGTTTCAAGCATTAGGGAAAAAAAAAGAAGGTTTTTATAGAAAAATTAAAACAGCTTTTGATAATTGAATTGGGTAAAATTCGCATTCCATCAAATGATACCCAATACAATACTCAAAGTGAAACATCTTCTCCTGAAACGACAAATATTGATGAAGATCTATCAGAAAATCATGATGAATCTTTGTTAAGTTTAAATCGGAGACCTCTAAGTATTGTAAGCAATACCTCAGACAATAGTATTTTAAAATCGCCAAAAAAGCGGACAAAGTTTTTTAAATTTGAGAAAAATAATACTTCGATATTACCAAATGAAGATGAAGATTTGATATTTAGAAATGAAATAGATCAATACCTAAAAATAAAATATAATTCTGAGGTTGACATAAAAAAGTTTTGGATAAATATTCAAATCTCCTACATTTGTATAGATAAGCTCTAAAGTATTTATGTTTCCCAGCTTCAACCGGTCCTGTTGAACGAATGTTTTCAAGTGCTGGTTAAATTATTAGACATCATCGTTCAAGAATTACAACCAAAAACCTTGAAAAAACGTCGTTGTTGAAATGTAATTTTGATATTCTTTTAGGAAATTACAAGCCTCAGAAAGACTAACAATTAATATTGATGAGTTCATAAAAATATCTTTAATTCAACTTTATTAGATCCTTGATATAAGATAAATGGATACATAAATTACCGTTGGTTTCATCATTCATATGACAACTTTTTTTTTTATAAAGTTTTATTTAACTAAAAATTTTATTTTAATTAGCCCAATAACAAGTTATGCTAAAGAAATGAAATTTTTTTTAATCAACTCAAAATCACGATCTTTTTTAAGAATTAAATGCTATTTTTAACTTATTTTTGAAATAAAGTTTTAAAATGGAATTTTCCTGCTAAACTGTTAAAATTTTAATCTATTTAAATTAGCAAAATTTTATTATTCAAACATTTAAAAAGAAAAATGTACATAAATAAAAAAAACAATCCATGCTTTATTTTCTTATTTTTTTCTAAAATTTTGTTTTTATTGTTAAAAAAATGGCGCTTAAAAGAGAAAATAGCAGTGGAAACTTTGGTGATTTAGGTTAATCAAAAGTAAGAATTTGTAAAATTATGTTCGGTACGGTACATTATTTAATTAAAATGGTGTTGTATAGAAAATAAAAAATTAATTAATATAAAAATTTAAAAACTCTTTAAGTAACGTATTTTTTTGCTTTAATGCAGCGAATAAGACCGAATATTTTTTTCTAGAGTAGGCACTTTTTACGATCTTCCGCATCTTATAGCCTTTTAATTTTTGAAACATGGGTGATAAAAGAATTTTCTGTATTTTAAGCGTAATTTATTTCGAGATTTCGTTTTAAAAGCGGTTTAATCAAAAATGATAATTTTTTAATAAATTTTTTTATTAAATCAATTGTTTCAAAAACTCGATTCTAAAATGAAAAAAATTGAATTATATTTAAATTATATTAATTTAAAATTGTAAAATAATCAGAAAATTTAATATTATTTTTTTGGTTAACCCCATTTTGAAACGAAAACTCCACCTAAATTAACACGAAAAAATTCCACCTAAATTAACATTAATTTTTTTTAGCGAACGTTTCAAAAATTAGAAGTTAAAAGATCTTTGCTGCATTAACATACAAGGGAATATCGAACTTATTTTTCAAATGGTTAATTATAGAGGTTATTATTTTTTAAATTAATTGATTTTTCTTCCAAAAAGAATACATATACGTGTCAATTTTGTTCTCCAGTATGAGAAACTGAGTCTGAGGAATGCCTAAAAGCCCATTATCAACTAAGCTACCTGAAAAAATCAAAAGTGATTTAAAAAAATTAAAGTTTAAAGCCCAAAGTGTCGGAATTTGGTACAGCGTGAGTTTGGTACAGCATCTTAAGAATAATTTGACTGAAATAAATGACTTAAGCATTTCAAATATTAATACCAAAAAACAGATTGGTTTTTTTTCGTAGAAAAAAATCACAGCTTTATGAAAAATTATTTCAAAATTGAGACTTTAAATTTTCAAAATTTATTGTTATTTTTTATTTTAATCAGAGTCAACAAAAAATGCAAAAATTTTAGGTTAAAAATTCTGCAAAATCCAAAAATATCCAGAAATCGATGTAAATATGAAAATCAATTTTAGGAGCATAAATAAGTATTTTACAAAGATGCCGTATTTTCGTGTTGAGTAATGCGCACCCCCTGATTTACGATAAACAACGCACGCGGTTTGCCTTTTTGCAATATTTTCATTTTTTTGTAAAAGAGCGCATCCCATATATTATTCATATAAAAATTTATTCTTAATTGGACTGATTAAAAGAAAAAAAATGAAAACTAATAACTCTAAAAAAACTAGAATTTTTAATAAAAATCGGTTTAAATTAAATTTTAGGAAATTTAATTATTTAAATCACATTTTGAGTAAAAATTCAATATTATTTTAAAAGTCATCTAAAGTG
>NTPY01000359.1:107525-129472 GCA_002922825.1 Brachionus calyciflorus | reverse complement strand
TAAATTTTATAACAAATGATTCTACATTAAGTGTAGAACAATCTACTATCTTTCTTTTTAAATTAAACTGGATAAAAAATGTATTATTTTTATTTAAATGTTGAATTGAGTCCTAACTTCAAATCGCGGAAAACGAATCATCTTTGGATATGGCGGCGGTTGAAAATTAAATTTCACATTTGTCTAAAATGACTCAAGACTACAAGCCGTGTGACATTTTCAACGCTGATCCTATGACGAAATCTCGATTGCGACTTATATGAGATCTCAATGAGAAATAATAAGAATCTCTTCGAGAAATTACTTAGATTCACTGGAGATTTTTAAGACGGAGATCTCAAATTAATCTCTAGAAGATAAATGTGAGAAAAAAAAAATTTCCAGTTATCAAATAGGTATTTTTCAATAATTTTAGATAATTGATTTGTCTGATTAAATTTAAGCAGAAAGATTCTTGATATTTCTTTTATATTTGAACTAATTTAATGTGTTGAATATTTTTTCGCTATCATTTATTTTTTTATTTGGTTTTTATAATGAGAAAAAAAATCATACAATTTTATTTTTAGACAATTTATTTCAACGGTTAAACTTTTAATATTTTAAATAAGCCGCTTAAAATTTACTTTCTAATTGAAATTTTAATTAATTTACTTTCTTTATTTCGATTATTGCAAAAGTGGCAAATTATTTAAAAAAAGATTATAATTTATTATTTTCACACTGAATTTTAAATCAGTTCACACTTTATTTCATTAAAGTTCCGCAATTTTTTTTTTAGGGTGGAGTTTACAAAGTATGGAGAAGTACTACGTTGCCAAGTCGCCACTCTAAAATAATTAATTAAACAAGAAATTAATTGTTTAAATTACCGATCCTAAATAAAATTTATTACTATTTTATCATTATTTTTTGCCCATGATAACAGACAACAGGTTTAAAAGTTAATTAATCATTTTTCAATTAAGAAATAAAATAATTAAGAGAAAAATTAGATATTCTCTTTTCTTTCTTTTATTCATCTCTGTCTTTTCTCATTTTTCTAAATCTCCATCTGTCTCAAGGAGATCTCAAAGGAGATTTCGATATGGGATGAGAATAACTTTTTTTAAAAAAATTCAGCCATCAAAAACTCTCTCTTTCAAACGGGAAAAATGTACCGATGGTAAAAAGAGCAAAGATAGGCTCACGATTTTATTCGGTTGTAATGCAGATGCATCTGAAAAGCTAACTACTATAGTCATCGGAAAATCGAAAAAGCCGAGATGTTTCAAAAACATTAAAAATATGTTTAACTTAGCTGTTACTTATCGATCAAATAGTAAAGCATGATTATACACAATTTTATTCAACGATTGGCTCGATATTTTGAACAAAGATTTCAAACGGAAAAATCGCAACATACTTCTTTTTATTGATAACTTTAGTGGTCACAATACGGAAAAAGTTTACAATAACATAAAAATCGTTTTTTTCCACCAAACTGTACTTACAACGCTCTTACAGCCAATTGACAAAGACATTTTTCACATTTCAAACTTTTTTATCGAAGAGATTAATCCAAAAGTATGAACATGCTGTAGTTTTCAACGATTTTTTTGAGGAAATAACAATTAAAGATGCTATTGATAACATGCTATTGATAACAAGTTATGTCGTGGAATCAAGTAAAACCATTAACAATTAAGAATTGTTTTAAAAAGTCAGGCTTTGTCCTCGATGACGCATCAAATGACAGCTCAGAGACTGGTAGCGAAGATTCAGATGATTACAGATATATTGTTGTTTATGGAATGAAGCTGCACGAAAAAATGAAAGTCAAATGGAAATGAATTTTATTAATTATGCAAACATTAATGACGACTTGATCACAGCTACAAATTTAACCGATTATTTAATAGTAGAAAATATTGAAGCTATATCTCAAGTGGATAGTAATAATACTAAATACACTGAATCTGAATACGAAAGCGATCTAACCGAGGATATTCTAACAAGAAAAGATGATCAATTAGAATTTTTAAAATGCGTTTATATTTTAATCAAAAGATGAAGATTGTAAAAAAGTTTTAGATAATTTGGAAGAAATGGAAAGAAATCTCGAGATTACTACAAAAAAAACAAATGAAGAAGACTGATTTTTTTTATTAAAAAAAATTTCTAAATTTTTCTTTTATTAATTTTCATATTTTCTCTTTATTCCATTAAAATTAATTTTGCTTTTTTTTGTTATTTTTCTTTGATACGATAAACTCGAACTGACGTTTAACTCAGACTTTTTTTCAAGTCCCGACGAGGTCGAGTTAACCGTGAATCACTGTAATAGATTGCTTATCTCATTAAATAAAAAATGTGTAAAATACAAAGTATTAATATACTCTTTAATGAAATTTTTGAATATTGGATTATTTTTGTATATATTTGATGATGTAGAAGACGAAAGTCGGTCAACCGAACTAATTCAAACGCTTGATCATTTAGTTGTTTCAAATATTAAATGTGATTGCAATACTAAATTTAAAACAAAAAGATGTCCGTGTGTAAATGATAATAAAAAAAATGTAACACTTTATGCCTTTTAAATAATACTTTATGTGAGAATAAATAAAATTTACTAATTTAATTAAAAAGATACTTTTTCCCCTATCTAAGTCACTTTTTTCCCTCTTCATAAAAGGCACCTTTTCCTCGAAAAAAAAAACTTTAAAAGGTAAATTTTCCCGATCTTCAAAAGGTTTTAAAAAGTATACTTTTTAAAAATTCAATATTAAAACTAAAATATCTAATATTATGGAATTAATTAATATTATAGAATACGTTAAATCCTCCTAGGATAAATAATAACCTAGAAGGTTACAACAGTAAGTAAAAAAGAAACATAGTAGTTAGTCATCCAAATATGTTTGCTGCAGGAGAATCTCTACAGAAAGAAGAAGTTTCTGCAGGAGTTAAGTATCATAGGGCTTTGCAGGCCTGATCCTAGGAATAATTATGTAACTAAATATGTTGGTCTCATGTTTATTTTTAAACGTATATAAAAATAATGTTAATTAATTTAAATGACAGATGTTTTGCCTAATAATAATTGTTTAATAGAAAAGTGTAATCTTTGATAATTTTTTTTATCCAATTAAAAATAAATGGGAAAAATCGTTTGACGCATAAAAAATAATTTTTTAAAGAATAAAAAAAAATTATTGTAGAATAAAATAAAAATAATTTAATAACAAGAAAATTATTTTTACAGAATGAAAACAGCGAGTAAAGAATAAAAAATATATGATAGTATAAAGTTAATCTATTAGAGTATAAAAAAATAAAATAAGAGAAGAGTTAGGGAATCGTGAAAAGTGACTCAAGTCTTTAAGACTTAAGTCTTTTTATGTCAGACTGAGTCGGCAGAGTCCGAGTCTTAAAAATTAGCTAAAATGACTTAAGTTAAAAGTCAAGAGTCTTAAAGACACAATGACTCAGTCTTGATTTTAAGTCTTAGACAGTTTAAAAGACTCAAGCTTTAAAAATTATCGATTAATAATCCTTTAATAAAGTAATTTCCATACAGTTCTAATGATTTAAAAATTTATTAAAAAATATCGATGAGAAAAGAAACTGTTAATTTCAATAACAATACGTTTCTTTGTTTAATTTTTTGTCGGTCTTTTTTAGAGTTTTTTTTAGCTTAATTAATTATAATCTAATTTTAAATTTCATTAAATTGATGACGATTTTTTAAATTTCTTGCAATTTATTTTAAAGTTCATGAGCTCTACTCCCTTAAAAGATGTAATAAAAAGATTTTTAATCCAAGACTTTATTCAATTAAATATCTATCTAATAAATTATCGTTTTTTTGTATTTTCTCTGTATATAACTTTACGTGGTCAATGTCACCTTCTAGTTTTTCTATCTAATAAATATTGTTGTCAAACAAGAGAGGATTATTTCAGTTCTTGTGTTATTTTCATAAAAAAAACTAAGGAAAAATAATTTTTTTAAAGAAATTTTGGCCAATAAAGTCAAAATTGAAACTTAGACTATTTTTTATTCTTAACTTTAAAATGAATATTTAAAAATTCCTTCCTTAGAATTAAAAGATATAGAACCCGTCAAGAATTTTATAATACTTTTTTTTTAATCGATGAATATGACCATTTGGTTGTATTCTTGTGAATTAACTCAATTACTCTCAGATAGGTTCTTCCTACTAGTAAATTGAGTACAAATAAGCATTTAAATTTTGGGAAATAGTGCCGTTTATGATAATTGTCAAGTAAAGGTAATAGTGATGTCCAATAATATTTATCTTGAAGACTCGGACTTAAAGTGACTTAAGTCTTTTTTTTTGGTTCGACTCAGACTCAAAAATCTGAGTCTTTTGTTGTTAAGACTCGGACTTAGACTCAAAAAAAGTCTCTAAAGGTAATTGACTCAGACTTAAGACAAAGTCACTAAAAATTTGCCGATTCACAACCTCTGAATAAGAGTATGACATCAAATGTAAAATGAAATTTAAGTATTAATTTTTTATATAATCAGTTGATTCTTTTTACGAGTGACATTCAAATGATATGACTTATATACTATCCACAGAGTTTCTTTTCTTTTGCTTTCTTACACCTTTTTGGTCGATTGGAATAGTTAAATATAGCCTATATAAAAATTTAATCAAAGAAGAAAACTTTTAAGTATACCAGCAAAAGAAGATCTAGAAAGATCAATATATTAAGGACTATCAAAAAAAATTTAAGAAGTCGTGGGAGCGATATTTTTAAGAGACATTTAACCTTATGAATTAGTGAACAATGTTTTTATGCTATAAAAGTTAAATTTTTATTCTATACTTTCAATGTTTATTCTTTGAAAAAAAAAGAATAACTTAGTCTAAACTAATTTACCTTTATTCTATAAAAAAAATTTTTATTCTATAAAAAAAATTTTATGCGTCAAAAGACCCCCTCCAAAATAAATCTTAAATTACAAAAATATTGCACTGATTAAATAGAAAAAACTTGTGTTCAACTATAAAACTAATATCTTTATTAAGGAAAAAATGATGAAAATCGGCCATCATTCATCGAGGATCATCGAATAAAGTAAAAAATTTATTATTTAGTTCCAACGATGTTCTTTTCAGAAGCTAAGGGTTATTCCTACTTAATTTTTTTAATCTTTTTTTTTCCACTTTCTCATAAAAGCGTTTTACAAATAGGCGGATTTCCTCCTTAAAAAAATTACACTGTAGGTAAAACGTGTAAAAAAAGTACCATTTTTTAAATTTTCGCATAAATTTAGCAATGGTTAACATTGAATTTCTTCTAATTGGTTGTGCTGATTTTATTGAGGCGGCTACAATAGTGAATAAAATAGAAACCAATGACGTTCTTAAAACAATCATCAATGTCACAACTATAAATAACGATAATTTAATTCGACTTATACTCAGCGCTTTTATAATTATGTTATGTATTATTGGTCTATGTGGTGCATGTTGTGCTAATCGTTTTTTCCTTGGTGTATATGAGATTTTAATGGTTATTTTATTTATATCACATGGTATAGGATTTGTGAATGAATTATCGGGAACAATTGAAAATGAATTTAAAAATTCGCTTAATCGAATTGAATTTAGACAACCGCTTAATGAAATAGTTTTTGATGTTAACTCCAATAAAACAAGTGAGGAGGATAAAATAGAAAAATGCTCGGCTTTAAAATTGATATCCGAAATATACGAGTGTTGTGGATTGAATGGACCCGGAGACTTTACAAATGCTACTTATGTCACAGAGTGTTGTTATGGTTCAAACACATATGGTTGTGGTGATGAAACAGTTATGAGTTTTAAAGAAAATGGAGTCAATAACATAATAATATTAAATTCAATCGAACTTGTTCTAGAATTTTCAATTATTATTCAAGTACCGTTTTTAATTGGATATATTACTAAATCGAGAAGAAGATACGAACATGTTGATCATAATGAAAGAATAGATTTAATCAAACCAGCTAAATAGCAACAATATTACAGATATTAGTAATTTTTGATTTTAGTAATTCTTTTCTACATCTTTTTAAAAATTTTAAAATAAATATTTTCGGGATTATTATTTCAGCACAATCAATTTCTGATTAGCACAATGAAAAAAACATTCAACACAATTCGATTTCTTCTCAGCAAAAAAGCTTTATTTAAAAAAAAAACATTTAACACAAAAAAATTGTGTTTGAAAATAATTCATAAAGGAAATTTTTTTTCAACACAAAAATATTTATAATAAAATAAATTGTCTATTAATTTAATGATATCTATAAGTTGAAGTTAGGTAAATAAAGTAAATTTCGAAGCTTAAAGAAAAGAAATTAAAAAAAATAGTCTCTAGAAAACGATTTTTCCGCATTTTTTGCTCTGCCTCTTTTAGGTTTAATGGCAAATTGGTCCTTTTTTTTAAACAGTTCTTTTAATGCCAATGAATGTGCACAATATCCTAATTTACTAAGATCTTTAATCACAATAAAGAATTAAAACTAAAAAGCTATTCTTTTTTTCTCCTCGCAAAGACTCGTTCCTGTCGGCATAACAATGTTGCATTGAAAGATTGGATAGGAGAGTTGGTACAAGCATAACTTGGGGGAGAAGAGTAAGCTTTCCATGCTGTCCAAAGAGATTTTTGTGTTTAATGTTTTTTTTCAAAATAATTTTTTGTGTTGAATGCATTTTTTTCATATTTTAATTTTTGTGCTGAGAAGAAATCATTTTGTGCTGAGCGTTTTGAAATTGTGTTGAATGGTTGTTTTTTTGTGTTGAAAAGGTAGACCCAATATTTTCTTGGTTTTAAGGTTTATTAATTTTTAAGAAATTGAAGACAAAATTTTTGAATATTTTCGCTGTAAAAAATAAGATTTAAATGCTCCAAATTAAAAATTATCTTGTACACAATTTGTTTAACTTTTGGATCTCTACAGTAAATTTCAATTCGCCATTTCAATTCATTCAAATTGCTATAACTTTTGGACAGACAGTGAAAAACCTTTTCTGTAAATTGCTACTAAGTGTAACAAATTTGCTACACCCAAAAATGAAGGCCTGCAAAAACTCGGTATCTTGGCAAAATTTGCACGTCGTTGGAAAATGTTCTAAACTCGATCTGCAGAATTTTTGCAGACCTATATTTTTGGGTGTAGCAAAATTGTTACACTTTGTAGCAATTTACAGAAAAGGTTTATCAACTTCCAAATTTAACAAGTCAAAAAATATTTAAGTCAAAAGTTGATAGTCAAAAGAATGACGTCAAAATAATTTACGCCGAAAATATACAAGTTAATTCATTACACAATCCTTTTTAATGATTAGCTCGGTTAAATCCTAACAGTGCTCGTGTTTTTTTTTTCATTATTTGATTTCAAAGATTTTTAAGCAAAACGACAACAACTTCCTAGAGTAATTTTTAAATTAAAAAAAATTAAATTCAAATTCAATTACAAACCAATTTTGATGAATTGTCAAAAATGAATGATTGTTTACTTTAGAATTTTACTAAATAAAAAACAAAAATTATTTTCGAGAGATGTATTTTTTTTTTTTGAAATTTAAATTATATTGAAATTAAAAAAATATAAATATAAATATCTTTAAAAAACCATATCTTGGTTAATATTGTCGTTGTGCATAAGGTCCAGTGATTTTGCTTTAAGTAAAAATATGATGAGAAAAAAAAAGTGACAAAAAAAATTTTTTTTTTTTGAAAGGAATTTGTCTAAATTTTGTAATTTAGCGAGACACCAACAATAAAGCTTACTTAAAATCAAAAAACCATGCGGGGAAAAAGACTTAAAAATTGGGTATAAAAAGCGAGTACCAAAGTTAAAAAATTTCATCAACAAAAATATTGCTTTAAATTTTATAAAATAATAAATAAAAAAAGCAAATAAATATTCAAAATGGGCTGTTGTCGTAGCAAATGTAGACCTCAACCACAATGTTGTGTACCAGTAGCTCCAGTTGATCCATGTTCTCAAATGGGCGTTATGTCACCATATGGCGCTGCTCCATCACCATTTGGTGCTCCTTTACCATTTGGTGGTCCATCTCCATTTGGTGGTCCATCTCCATTTGGCGCTCCATCTCCTTACGGTGCTCCATCACCATACGGCGCTCCATCACCATACGGTTATCCATACTAGAAGCCTTTCAAAAAGGAGACTTTTTTTTTGGATATATTTTTTTCTAATTAAATTATAAATTTAAAATAAAATTTTAAGTTTTAATATCTAAAAACTGCATTTTATTTTACTACTTAATTATTAAATTACGTTCTAGTTTAATGTGTCCCCATATAAGTGTACGTAAAATCCAAGTATCAAATCACCATTGTAGATTACAAGATTGTAATTACTTTTAATTTTAATAAATTAGAGATTAAATTTTATTTAAATCCTCAGCATAAAATTTTTACTTGTTTTTTGTGTAATTTTTTAACTTTAAACGCTCAATTCCGTTTCTGGTTAAGGCAAAACGGTTACTTGACACATATATGGGCAATGTAACTGTTTTTAATCGAAATTTTGTAAGATTATTACATTAAAAATCTTTATAATGGGAGTTAAAAATATTAACTCTTATTCTTCACTAAAAAAAAGAGAATGTCCGAAATATATTTCTTGAGTATTGGTTTTTTAACTGAATAATAATTTATATATAATATATTTATTTTTCGAAAAAAAATTTAGGAAATTCAAAACGTCCACACTATCTGCAGATTTGGTTTTCGACCTCAAAATCGTAATCTACGCATATGAAAACCTAAGAAAGCCAAATTTTTAGAGGGCGGTAAAATTTTTTTTTTGACTATAGGGGTTCAAAGTTTCTGAATTTTTGAAAAGTTTGTACAACTAAATATAATTTTTTTTTCATTTAAAAAAAATTAATTTTTAATTAAAAATTTAAAAAACAAAAAAAAATTTAAATGAATTGAATTAACGTCAATAAAACGTAGTTTTTGTCTTTTTGTCAAAAATTTATGTTTTTTCGTCTTTTTTTTCAATATCTATAAATCAAAAATTAAAAAAACTAAAACCTACAATTTGTTCAGATTTTTTTCTAGTTTTAGAATATCGGACATGGGGGTCACTGATCAGATACAAAAATACTGAAAAATAGACATTTTTTTGCATTTTTACCGAATTTTTTCCGCTTTAAAATTTTTTTTCGGCAAAATAACTTGATTTTCTAGTAGAGATTTTTGGGCTCTTTCAGAAAATAGGTAATTTTATTATATTATATATATATATATAAATTGTTGTTAATTTTGCATTTGAGTTGTACAAACTTTTCAAAAGTTCAGAAACTTTTCTGCTAGAAATCTGCAGATAATGTGAACGTTTTGAATTTTCTTCGCCTTATCTTCGAATATATTTTTTTTTGAAAGTATTTTTCGTAAAATTTTCTTTTTTTTTTTTTCGTTTTTGGGTGACATGGTAGAAGAATACTTAACTTCGTTTTGTTCTTTATTTTTCTCTGAAGGAAATTTTTATATGTTTTGGACCGTGTCAAGATATTTAAGATATTATTAAAAGCATGTCAACTTATTTCAGAAGTGTATTCCTTATTTTAGCTATTAATGTTAACTAATCTAAAAGAGAAAAGAGTTTGAAAATTAACAAAAAAGAAGAATTTCTGCTAAATTAATTTATTATTTATTCTTTTTCTAAAAGCCTTGAATTTCGAATGCTATCTTTTCTAAAGCATCTTTTGACCCGGATAGTGAATGAGCAAATTTATTTAGTATCTCAATATTAAATTCTCTAAGAAATACTTCCAATTCATTTACATATGAAACACCCATTATTAAATAAGAAGAAATGATTTTCATATTGTTCTTTTGTATTTGAATAATGTCTGGATATATACTGATACATTTATTTAACTCTTCTACGTCATAAATCTTATAATTTAACAAACCACAATTGTCTAAGTATTTTGCTATAGCAACATAACCATCAATTAATTGATTTACTTTGTAATAATACAAATAGGCTTTTGATAGTGGTTTTACTTTCATATTTAAAATTTGATTTGCTAGTTGAATATTATTTTTAATTTCAGACACGAATAGATTTGCATTCTCTGTAAAATTTGATCTATCTAGAATTACTAATAAAACTTTACGTAAATCAATATCGGAAATAGAAAAATCTAAATTTTCAACTGATGGGAGAGTTACATTAAATATTGATAGATAGCCTGTTAAACAATTAGAGCTTAAATTCTCTTCTATTAAACAATTCGTAAAATCATTGGCTATAGGTAAATTTATAAAAAACTCCAAAAACATACAGTAAGGGTTGGTATTTTTATCAATTAAACAACCTGCAATATCTGTAACATAAGATGTATTTAGAAATGAATTAACAAATTCATTTTCTGCAAAAAGATTTAGACCATCTTTTAATTGAAAGCTCAAAACATTGTTAATTGAACTCAATAACTTGTTTTGATCTCCTGTCGTGTTAAATAAGGCTATTAGAATTGGTTCTTTTTCAACACATGGATTTATAACTGCTGTGTTGTTTATTTGAGCAATAAAGCAATTTACCAAATCTTTAGTGAAAGAAAAGTCGGATAAATTATTTAAGAAGTTTTCATTTAGGATTCCAGGAACTATATTCGATTGCAAAAAGTCAAAAAGCGTTAAATTTTGTGGAATCAATTGAATCAATGATTCTAATTTGAACTTTTCTAAATAGGCTGTATTGCTTTGATTAATTTGAAGCTGTCTTGGTTTGATGTTATTATTTGAAACCAGTTGTTTCAAGGAATGATCATCTTGACAAAAATTCTTGTTTATTAAACAAAATCCAATAAAAACTATGAAGAGGTTTAATTTCATTTTCGATTTTTTTTTGATTTTTATTTTTATAAATTTTTTTTTTGGAATTTATAGTGCTAGTGTTAAAATGTAATATAAAACCTTTTATACAATAGTATCAACTGAATTGACATAGAGCTTTAAAAATAAAAAAATTTGCTTTCACAATATTACTAATGTAAAAATTATTTTCTAATCGAATTTTTTCAATAGTTTTTACATTATTTTTTCAATATTCTTGAAATTTTTAAAAAAATTCAACTTGGATTATTCTATCAACAAATATTTAGAAAAGTTTATGATATGATTAATTTATTAGATTTAAAAAAAGACTTTGAAGAAAAACTATTTTTAGTCAACAAACTATTTGCAAGCTAAGAATTTAAAGATACTTTTTACATTTTTTATTCTCGTTTGCAATGAGTCGGATTAACCAGTTTTATTTATATAGTATTACATGTAAAGAATTTATGGATTGTTTCTATGTTTCTGTTGGCCACTAACTATCTCTGCTTTCTTCGCAACCTAAGTCGCATATTAAACAAGGAAAATTAATTTAGGAATTTAACCTTATTACCTTCTCGACGACCGAATGAAGTTGTTGTATTTTATCGTCCCACCATTTTTTAAACTTCATTTGACCGATTTTTCTTTTTTAGACTTTGACATATGAGATATTTTCTTTGACACTCTTTTCCTCTTCTCTTGCGTTTAAAAGGAGACTGTTTAACTGGCTTTTTGCCTCGCTTAGTTTTACCCGAAGTAATTTTTTATCAAACACAATTTTTAAGTCTCTAAAGGCTTCCTCTAGGCTCTTTATATCTTTGTCAATTTCCATTTTATTTGTCCAATTTAGTTTTGTCTTATTATTTTTTTTTAGTGGATATTGCTTTACAGTGGAATCTCTTTTTAACGACTCCGTTTTTAACGATTTTCCTCTATAAGGATGAAATTTTCCAGTCCCAATTATTCTCCCATCAAATCCCAATCCTTTTATTACGATTCCTGTTTTAACGATTTACCCGTTATAAAGATAGATTTTAAAGAACCGTTGTAATTGTTTTCCATTTATTAGACACTCATTTATAACGACTGTTTAATTTTTTTGTTTTTCAAAATAAAGCCTACTTTTCTAATGTCTCATAGTAACTAAACAATTTCTTTTCTAACAACAGTACGGTAAAAATAAAAAGGTGTATTTTTTTTTTTAAACAGGAAGATAATCATGAATTAATACAAAGAAAAAATTGTTGAATTTCTATTGATATTTCTTTTTTTGGTTATAAAAACTAAAACACAAAAGAAAACGATTAGCTCTAGATATCTCCCAAAAATTACAGAGAAGAGATTATAGAGAAGTACGATGGCGGCACAAAGCCTAAAGAATTAGCTGCTTTTTATAATGTGAACCCTTCAACGATCAGCACTGAAGCAAGCAAACAACAAGAAAACCGAATTCGAACATCAAACTTTGTAGATAAAATTGTAATTAAACAATTTTCAATTACTTAAAAAGAAACTTTTCTGAAAAAACCTTACTTTATTTTTAAGTCCCGTTTTTTTTATTTTTAAAAATCGTAATACTTTAACATGGGAAATCTTTTTTAACGATTCCATTTATAACGACTGGCTTTTAGCGGTCCAAACCCAGTCGTTATAAAGGGATTCCACTGTATAATTTTTTCTAATTATTTTATGGAGTAATAAAATCTAAAATTTATTGATAATTTAATCGTAAATCATTACAAGGTATATTTTGATCCGTTTGAATTTTTTTAAGAGATCAACAGCTTTTTGATTAACTGGATGATTCCCCCTGTAAGAATCTCACTGAGATCTCATGAGAATATGGTCGCGAGAATTTATTCTTTATTGAATAAAGACCCATGTCAAAATCTCATATGAAATTCTTATGTTACATCTTTCATCGAAAACTTGATTTTTAATGCAGCATCTAAATTTAAAAAAAAAAGAATTTATTAGGCTTTTTCAACGAGATGGTACGTGATCCGTATGGTAAAAAGTGATTTTTAATTTTAAGTTCATGCACTTCGCAGCAATGGTATACGGTATAATTTTTATTTGATTCATTGTATTTATTTTACTCTATAAGGTTTTTATAATTTTTTTTAAAATTCTTGACCATAACGGCTCATGCTGAAGTCATTAAGTAAAGTAATTAAACCAAAAAAAATAAAATATTTGAATGATAATATATGATCAAAGTAAAAAATTTATACATTTTTTAAAAATTTATCGACTTTTGGTAGTAGTTTAAAATGGGACCTGGAAAACTCAATTGTTTTCAAAAACCATGGGAGTTTAGCTCTCAAACTTTATTCAGATTCTTTGTTTCGAAGACTTCTAACAGCAACTGATTCCATATGGTATTAAATATAATAAAATATATAATAAATTTAAAATACTTGAAATAAAATACAAAAATTATGGATTTTTAAATAAAACTAATAAGATCCTTTAAAAAGTTTTGTTTAAAAATTTATATTTTTTGTCTCATTTCAAATAATAAAATTGATTTTTAATTTTATTACCATAAAATTAAGAGGACCCAAAGTATGATAACTCTGGTTTCTATCAGAAATTTTTTCGTTTAATAAATCAAAATTATAAAAACAATTTTTTTTTGTTCAAATAAATTATTGTAAATT
This sequence comes from Brachionus calyciflorus, assembly GCA_002922825.1. Classification (NCBI taxonomy): domain Eukaryota; kingdom Metazoa; phylum Rotifera; class Eurotatoria; order Ploima; family Brachionidae; genus Brachionus; species Brachionus calyciflorus. The sequence goes on along the minus strand of NTPY01000359.1, from coordinate 115,938 downwards.
CCCACGAGAAAGTAAAATTTCATTAGGGAAAAGATAAGAGTAAGAGGGCGAAAATCACTCAACAAAAGAAAAAAAAATTGTTTATTTTGTACAAAACCATGTGGTTGAAACAAAATTAAAAAGAGACTAATGAGTATAAATAAGTGTCTCAAAAAGATAAAATTTCATCAACAAAAATATTGCTTTAAATTTTATAAAATAATAAATAAAAAAAGCAAATAAATATTCAAAATGGGCTGTTGTCGTAGCAAATGTAGACCTCAACCACAATGTTGTGTACCAGTAGCTCCAGTTGATCCATGTTCTCAAATGGGCGTTATGTCACCATATGGCGCTGCTCCATCACCATTTGGTGCTCCTTTACCATTTGGTGGTCCATCTCCATTTGGCGCTCCATCTCCTTACGGTGCTCCATCACCATACGGTTATCCATACTAGAAGACTTTCAAAAAGGAAACTTTTTTTTCGAAATAATTTTTTTTCTAATTAAATTTATGAAATTTAATTTAAAATAAATTTTTTTTTTCTAAAATATTTTATTCAAATCCATTAGGTTCAGGTAAACTAGCAATTATAAGACATCCAATAAATGAAAAAGTACTAAAAATTAAATAAGGTAAAGGTTTCCAAACTGTTTTGCCTAATAAATTAATCAAAGGTGATATAATTGATCCAGTACGTCCTAAACTAGATACAGTCAAACTCATTGTACTTCGAATAATAGCCGGAAACATTGAACTACTATAATTGTATGAGATATTAAAGGCACCAGATGCCATTGCTTTACCAATCAAAGCAAATACATTTATTAAAATTGAATATTTATTTGGTAATACAGCTACTAGTAAACAAGTTATACTAGCTAATACCAAAAATGATATGAATACATATTTTCTTCTGAATTTATCGTTTAAGTGACATAACATGTAGCCTATTACTTCGGCTACTGATGATAATAAGTATATTAAATAAGGATTCATATCTCCTATACTTGTTATACCTTTAAATTTAAAAATTTATTAATATTTTTGACAAATAATTTTTAAAAAAATTTTAAAATAGTTAATTTCTTACAAAATTTTTAAATTTTTCCCTTACAAAATAATTTCCTTAGTTTTGAAAAATCCTTTTTTTAATTTACTTAATTTTACGTAAAATAGTAATGTTGGGAATTTTTTACTTTTAAGTATTCTCAAGTGTTTTTGGGTCGATCAACCCTATACAATTGTGTAAAATCATAAATCTTATTTTTCTGATAATTAAATATAACAAAAATTAGACTAGTTGCTAGGTTAAAGTCGATAAAAATTGAATATTTTGAATTTATTTTTTAATTTCTATTCGCCTTAATTATTACAATTCAAATAAAAAATCAATTTTTTTTTTCGACTTTAACTCATCACAACAAAACTTGTTTGCAATAAATGCGCAATCAATTCTCGGAAAAACATAATTGCTACAACTTGGAACATTTTTGCTACATCCAAAAATGCAGAAAAAAAATTTTTTTTTTTCTTAGGGAACTTTTTTTCCAGAACTGACGGCCACAAAATTAACATTTTTTATAAAAAAATCTATTCCCCACAAATTTAAAACTTTTAAGCAGAAATTTCAAAAAAATATAAATATCTCTAAAAAAATATTTCCAAGCCTCAAAAACGAATGATTTTGTTTGGATACTGTACCAATTAGATAAGGGAAAATTAACAATGTTTATTCTTGGTGAGGACTCATCCGAAAATTTCTTTTTTGAAATGGAAAAACTAAAACTTAAAACCATTTTCTAGTATAAAAAACAAGTATTGAAGGTAAAATATAAGTTACTTATATTTATACTGGCAAAAAATCATTGTGCCAAAAAGATTTTTTCAATTTAAAAAATTAATAAATATTTTTTTGTCGAAAGCCGTTTGTGGCGAAGACATACGTGTTTTTGGGGTAAAGTTTCACGATTGTGGGAAAACAATAATTTTAAAAAATATTGAAATGAAAAGCGTTTCTTCTGGCTTAAAAAAATTTTAGCATTTTGCAGAATCTTTCTTCATTCAATTTCTATTTGCCATAATTACAAGACTCATGTTTCTTGAAAGGCTCAATGAGCTGAGTAACTTGGCATGTCAAAAATGGTGTCTGTAAAAAATTGTAAGTAACAAATTGATAGATAAAAATGACGATTTTGCAATTTTGAACAAAATTAAGACAAATTTAAAAAAAATAGTTAAGAAAAAGATCAAATATTAATTTAGTAAATCTCGATGAGCTGAATTTGACTTAAATAAAATAATGGAAAACTACCATCTTTATTATTTTCGCTATCGAGAAAGCGAAAACCGATCTCAAAAGTGATTCTATAAACAATTATACATATGTAGATATATTTTTAAACTACACAATAATAACATTTAAAATTAAAATTACCTAAGCTAACACCATAATAAGTCAATGCCAAAGAAAAATACATCAAACTAAGTGCAAAAACTTTATAAGCATTTGATTTTGAATGAAATACATATGAACTCGGTGTAATTTTATGAACTGTTTGATTAACACTATTACCTTTTTCCACACCCGATACTAAAGAAACAAAATCTTCATAGTTCATCAACTCTTTTCCACAACCATTAACCCTAGCTATATTCTCAATAACACCATACGCCTTTGTATAATTTTTATTCGCTATAAAATAACTCGGAGATTCTGGTAGAAATAGGGCTATTAAAATAACAACCATAGCACTATAGCCTCCAATAGACCAATTAATAACCAACCAATCCCTTGACAAATAACTTATTAAACAAATTAAAAACTCGCCTAAAACATAAATGTACAAATTTATATTGGAGACTATAGTGTGATATTTCGACGAGGTTATTTCGAATAAGAGAATAAAAGTTATGGAAAAAATGCTCAAATTCATAGTGCCATTTATAACTTGACTTATTGAGTAAATAACATAACGTGTCGTTGTGCTTATACTCAACGAATTCAAGTCGATTATATCATTTAGAAAATAAAGTAAAGTAATTATAATACTAGTTAAAAGACTTATTTTTTTTCGTCCGTATTTATCTGCTAAATATCCCATTGTTAATGATAAAAAAGTACCGATAAGATAAAATGTTTGAATAAGACTAGCGTATATAGATTTATTACAAATTAAATTCCAATCAGTTACTATTGTCGAGCCGTAAATATTCGACTCAAAATGACACTCGTAATTAGTTTTATTTTTACTTTCCCACAGATCACATTGGTTACTTGAATTGGATAATGTTTGATTTGTAATCAAGTCAACACATTTTATTTTAGGCTCAGCTAAAATGAATACGGTTGAATAGACAGTCATGGCGCACATTATTGAAATCAAACCAACAACCAGAGTGCACAATTTTTGATATTTGCCAAATGGACCTATTCTAAGCAAGATAGACTCCATTTTTGTTTTTTTTTTTTTAATTTAGAATAATAAAAAAAATTTTTTCTTGCTGATTTTTTAATTTATCATGTTTTTTTGGTTGTTGGTAATGAGATAAGATTTTATTTTTATTTAAAGAAAATAATTAAAAAAATGCTTTTGTTTTATTTTTTTTAAGGGTAATATTTAAACGAAAAGATATAAAAAAGAATTCATAAAAATTTATTTCTCTTACTTTAATTAAATCAATCGTTCCATCAGCTTGAAAGTTAATACGCTGAATCTATGTCTAACTTAAGCTTAAGTTCATAGACTTAAGCTTAAGTCTATGAACTTAAGCTTAAGCTTAGGTGACATGATATTCTTTAAGTCACATTCAACTTTAACACTCAAAGGTCCGGCGTGTTTTTTCGACCCATTTTTGTCCTCTAAAGTTATCTATTTGTCGAAAAAAAAATTGTTTGAACCTGATCTTATCCTAGGTTATCTAAAATTAAGGAACCTTTTTTAAAAAACATGACCTTGATCATTTATAAGAAATTTTACTTTGCCATTAAAACTTGAAAATTTAAGTTTTTAACTCTAAAAAAACAAAAATCTAAAATTCTTTATAGACGTAATTTTTCCGTGACGGATACTTTTTCCCCGGTCCAAATTTTCGGCGAAAAGTACCTTTTTGAAATCGGGGAAAAAGTATCTTGTTTATTTATTTTCACATAATTTATCAACAAGACGACACAGATCATTTTTTTAATTTTCATTAATACATGGGCATCTTTTCGTTTTACATTTCGTATTGCTTATATGATGAAATATTTTGTTGAGCAACACCTATTTTCTCTTTTCTCTAATTAACGTACCCCTAACCAAATAAGTATCTTTTTGAAATCGTAACTTTTTATTTGTAATTATTAACATAGCAGCAATATGTTTCATATAAACATCAATAGTAATATCTTCGCTTAGAAACAGTTCTTTGTAAGACCCAAAATTCGTTTTTTTTGAAATTTTTATGCGTTGAATACGAAATCTAAAAAAAAATCAAAAAAGCATTAGGGTCTACCTTAAAAAATGTCAAATTTAGGTATTTAAGCAATTTATTTGATTCAGTATTTTAAACGAATAAGTTACAAAGGTTTAAATTGGTATCTAAATAATGAATAATAAATCACTCTAAATTGTTCCTAAAGAATGAAAGGATCAAGTGTTAAATATGAGATAAAGAGTAGAGTAGAAATCAGGTTGATACCTCGAGATTTGAAGCTTCATAGCTTCTATTTATAGTTGAAATTGTCATTATCATCAAATTTTGCCGGATGGGTAAATTTTATTTTTGTTAATTTTCCTAATTAGTTTTAAAAATTTTTCATAAACAATAAATTTGATTATTAATACATTCGGAAAACTTATTCGTACACTAAAAATAGGCAATCAATTTTGGCAATCAAATTTGTTTCATTTCAAGCTTTCACATTACAAAAAAAAATTGAATTTTTTTCTGATTTTAAAGTTTTATTCAAATAAATTTTAATTTTGAACAAAATAAAAAATTAAAACTTAAATGATTTTTAGTTAAATTTAAAAAAAAAACGAATTTTTTTTTTAAATTTACAAAGTACCAGCAGCAGCGGCAGCTCTGAATTCTTCAAAGCTTACTCTACCATCACCATTGGTATCAAGTGAGTTGAAATAGGCTCTCAATTCAGCATCATTAATTGGTTTCTCAGTACCAGCATTTAAATTGTTGGCAATTGATTGAGCTTCATTAATGCTTACCAAATTACCTGATTCAGCTGATGTAACAAAGCCGAATGGACTGGCTGATGAGCTGAAAGCAGCAGCATCGTATGAAACACCTAAACCACTTAAGTATGATCTGTATTCACTCAAACCTGATCTTTCCAAATCGATTAATCTCAAAGCCTCAACATCACCTTCCAATTCTGGTAATCCCAATTCACGATGGCTGTTTGAGCTAACAACGTTTTCTGGAGCACCAATACGTGAAGCGGCAGTTCTGAATTCTTCATGTCTCAACAATTCAGAACCATGTCTTCTGACATATTCTTGTGGATCAGCTAATTGAGATCCCAAATTTTTGTAATCACGAGTTACTTCAACTTCTGGAGCTTCCCATTGAATAACTAAATTTCTTGGATTTGGTAAAACACAATCTGGTTCTGGACGTTGATAGACAACACGTCTTTTTTGTTGTTTAAATGGTAACCATTTTTCAAGGAAGACTTGTTGTGGTTTTGGTGGAATAGCTGGTAAACGTTCGACAACGACTTTACGAGCTGGTGGAGCTAAAACTTTACCTGGTACTAAGACTAATTGATCTGGTACTCTAGCTGGTGGTTGTGGTGGAGCTTCACGGAGGACCAATGGAGCTGGAGTAGCTGGTTTTGGTGGAGCTTGACGAACAACTAGAGGTGGAGCTGGGGCAATTTGACGGTTTGGTAAATGTTTAACAACAATGTCACCGTGTTTTGGTGGTTGTGGTGGTTCCAAGAATCTAATAGCAACGTCTTGAACATAACGGATTTTATCAGTTGGTTTCTTACGTAATACTTCTGGATTTGGATCATTGTTCAATTTGTATTGATCCAATGAAATTGGTGGTAAGAATTTGCAGTTTCCGCTGTTTTCTTGAGCACTGGTGTATACTGGTTGTTCAGCTTGAGCCAAACTAGTGAATGAACCAATTGTTCTGTAGGTTGGGCTAGCTGGAACAGCAGCAGCGTTAATAATAGTACTATAAGTAGACATGTTAAAGTTTGAAAATTTTCAAGAAAATATTAATTTCTAATCGAAATTTAGTTTGAATAAAATCGATTCTTACCAAAGGTATTTATACACCCAGTTTGCCAAACACTAAGGGGTGTTATACAAAACAAACAAAATACACACACAGATTTTGTTTATTTCGTATGGTTTTTTTCATTTTTTTTTTTTCATTCAAATCGATAAAAAGATAGTCAATTGAATTTAAAAAAAAAAACATTCAATTTTTTTTTTTGGAATTTTAATTTGTTATGGAATTTTTTTCAACAAAATTTAGATACTAAAGTCTTAAAGAATTTTCTGAATAATAATTCAAATTTTTTAAGGTTTCTTTTATTACTAATGTTAGTTTTTCCTATTGTTTAAATCAATTCTTTTATTCTTTTTCTAATTTTGATAAGCAATCCTAATTTTTGCTAATATCTCAATTTACAATTGATAATTAATTTTCAGTGTGGGAGCTAACCGATCACACTAAACGAAGATAATTTTGTTTTTTCACCTTTTTTTTAATGTCTATATTCAATGTGAAATTTTCAATTTTTGAATATTTCACATATTAAGCTAAAGAAGAGCTTCTTCTCTAAAGATGATTATGTCAATATCCTAAACAACAATATATCCTTAAGTAAATCATCACAAATGACTTGAAAAAATTCAAAATTTGTCATCAAAGTTGAGACAAACCTTTTAATATTTCCTACCTGAAAAATGCCTTTTAAATTTGGTCGACAAAATTTAAAAAATGCCTTTTAAATTTGGTCGACAAAATTATATCTGCCGTTATAAATTGTAAATAAAGGTTATCAAATTCTTAATGAAAAGCTTGTATTCCAATCAAAAGTTGTAATAGAATTAAAATTTCTATAATTTATTTTTCTCTATAACTGTACAATTCTGAGAAACATATCTAGTCTTAAAAAAATCAAATTTGAAAATAGATTTTTTAAACTCTGAACCCAAGGGTCAGAATTTAGATTACCTGCTTTTAGACTAGTTTTAAGTTAGTTTTGTAATTTATGCAAAATTAATGAAGAATTAAAATCAGTTAAAACTCTTGGATTTTTAAAAAATTTAAATTTTTATTTTTTTCTAATTTAGAAGACAAAATGCTAACATCGCTTCCACATGTGTGTTTTCATATTTTATGCTAACATCGCTTCCACATGTGTGTTTTCATATTTTTAACTTGTCTTCTAAAAAAAGAAAAGATGAAATAAGGTCAAAATAAAAGGAGATAAACAGCTTTTGTTTTTAGTCCGAATTTAAGAGAGGACTAACCCTGGCCTTTTTATGTAAAATTGAAGATCAAAAAAATCCAATTGAAAAAAATTTTCATTTAATTGTACCATGGCCTCGAATGATCTTGAAAAAGCGTTTAATTAAGTAAACTAAATTTATCATTTTGGATATTGCTTAAAACTTAATATGACTGGGCGAAAGCTACTTTACTAATAAAACTTTCTCAGAGGAATTCGGAAAACTAGAGAAAATCCCACCAATGTGGTTAATATCATAGATAGTCACATTTCACCAAGAAATAAAACAAAGAGTTTATGTTAATAAAATTGCGAAAAAATGGGAAGATGTTGATGAAGGTGTAATTTAAAGAATTGTTTTAGGACCAACTTTATTTATCCTTTTCATTTCCGATATCAATTACCACATTCCTAAAGATAAATTATTCTATAAATTCTATAAACAAATTGTAAAAATTTTGATACACTTAAAAATACGAGTCTGAAAAATTCGGTATCGTTGCAAAATTTGCACGTCTATGAAAAATGTTTTTATTACCAATTTTTTTTCAGACCTTTACTTTTGTAGTTGTAGCAAAATTGTTTAACAATTTACAGATTAATTTCATCACTTTCGATTCAAATTATTTATTTTATTCAGTAGTTGTAGTATTAACTGCAACTTGAAACAAACAGAGCTCCTTTGAGTTATAGCAGTCGATTCAAAAACGTCTCAAGAACCATTCATCAATTTTCGATTTTAAAATATTGAGGTTCTTGGCTTCGATTATTTCTTGTGTTTATTGATTCCAATTTTTAACAATCCTATTGGTTAAAAAAATTAGTGATGGGTCAAAACTAAACTAAGTTAGCTTAGTCGACTAATTTTAGCTAACTAAAATTAGTTAAACTAAATTTAGATAAATAATTTTAGTTAACTAATATTAGTTTAACTAATTTTAGTCGACTATATTTT
>NTPY01000359.1:57035-87378 GCA_002922825.1 Brachionus calyciflorus | reverse complement strand
AAAAAATAATTGAAATAAACACTGTGGTTTTATACTTGATATCTAAGTAATTATAAATTACTTAGCTAACAAGTATAAATACAGCTAAATTAAATGCACTTTAGAAGAGTAGTTGAAGTCATAGATGAGGACTACAACAATAGGATAATTATCATCACAATAAGCTATTATCGATAAATTAGTACTATCTGTATTAGCACCTAAGTCAGCATCAACACAACTTTTAATAAAATCATTTACATAAAAATTAAACAGAAACCACCTTGCTTTACTCCTTCATTTTTTAGAAATACATTACTCTTTTCATTATTAAACATAATACAAACTTTAGATAGTCGATAGTACCGGAATAAAATACGCTATACACTTTCTTCTATCTCATACGATACACGGTAATCTATGCATAAAATTTGGTAAAAAAAAAACTTCCAAAAATTTTTTCGAGCAAACGAACTTTGGAGATAAAATTATGTTGAAAATTATTTTTACTAAGAAAAAACTCTTGAGATTTCTGTAAAATTCGAGCTCTTTTATCTAAAAAAAATTATTGGTCTCCCGGTCTAAAATAAAATTTCAATCTAATCGATCTTTATTTGAAAAAATAAAAAAAGGACGCAAATGTTTTGTAAATCCGGTATAGCTCTTTTATACAGTGCTGCTATGATACGATGAATTCACCATATTTTCGGTAAATTATGGTTCATTCACGATATTTTACTATATTTTACCGGTAGAAATGCTTTAGTATGAAATTCTTTTTTATATCAAATAAGGTGTTTGTAATTTCAAATGCCGCAATTTTTACAAGAGAAAATTTTAATTCGAGATCGTTTCATAAAAGCCTCGTTTTATTAACTCTCATTTTTAAACATAGTGATGTTCACTATGACCATTTATGTCTACTAGAATTTTTTGCTAAATAAAAAAGCCAAAAATCAAGTTTATTCACATGTATTTAAATGAACTTGAAAATAAACTAATTTAGAACAACTTCTAATTTTTGAATTTTCACAAAAAAAAACATAATTACAAATGGTACACAAATAGTACAGTGTTAATTTTATATGAAATTATTTCAACTAAATTTATGGAAAAAAATATTCTTGATATTTTTATAAAATTTATTATTTGGATGGCGTTGGATCTGAAATAACAGCTGATTGAATATTAAAAGTCTCAATTATTTCCTTATAAAAATAAAAAACAAAATTAAAATTTTGAAAAATTAAAGTTTGTTTCGCTGAGTTTAAGTTTTACCTTCCATTCTAATTTGGTAAGACTAACCATGGATTGAACATTCACAACATTTGTTTTCTTTTTCTTGACCATTTCATTTGTATCAAAAGACTCTGGTTCATTCTCTAAAATCGGCTCTTTTAAAACGTATATAAAAATTAAAAAGTTTTTCTAAAATTTCTACTTAATCGCGTCTAGTTAACATAGCTCATAAAATATAAAAAAAAATTTTTTTGTATTTCCTACCTACTACTGGCAAATTATCATTGTCTAAATAAATTCTAGCATAGCCATCTTTGACCAAAAACGAAACATAAAAAATGTTTTCAATAGTTCGACAAAATGATTTTGGATTAATAACAAACTCGTATAGACAACACGGTCCTTTGAATTTCTTATAAATTCTCTTTAAAATTTTATAAATTCTTTCAATTTCCGATACTGTTGTACTAATTTCTTTATCTTTCGAATTGACTTCCAATTCTTTGATTTTGGTTACTTGTTGTTCGGTTACTTTTTCGGCTGTCTTACGTTGACGTACTTTTTTAGCAACCATTGGTAGTTGTTTATCCAAAGAGCCTAGTAAAAATGTTGGCCTTGGTAGCACACGAAAAAAATTCATTGAATAATCACCAAATTTAGTCAATATTGGTTTTGTTAGGAGATAATTTGAGCTTTTTGTATTAGTACGTGATTTTTTACTATTTCGTTGGGTTTGATTCATTTCTTCGTCTGAATCAATCGGATTATCACTATCGTTTAATTCTGAACTATCTTTTTTCGATTTTCCAATCATAAAATTTCTCTTAAAAAAAATTTTTTTCACTCAAAATAAAAATTTTTTTTTTTATTAAAATTACAATTTTATCTATAAATTCAGTATTATTAAACGATCTGAATTCACAGTGTACATTTCGAATTCTTTCCTTACCAAGAATGGCTAATTCTAACAAAACATGAGAATCTGAAACCGCCTCTCTGGGTTTTTTAACTTATAATACAAATTTGAAATTTTTTTCGGTGATTAAAAATGAAGTTAATAATACCATTTCTGAAAGTATTTTCAACATTTTCAAGAGTATTTTCAATGGCATCACTATTTGGATCAATAAATTCCAAACGATTTTCTTAAAAAATTTTTTTAAAAAAAGTTTAGAAATAAATCTGAAGGATTTACTTAAGGTAAATTTTTTGTTTAACCTGTTATTTTTTCTCTTATATTTCTATATATTCTTCTAATTCTATTAGCATCTTCTTCTATTGTAGTGGAATCCTCCTCCATGGTAATATCAGAAGTTGCTGCTGAACTCATTTTTGTTTAATTTTTGACTTTTTCTCTTGAAATTTTAACAAAATTAAATTTTTTTTTTCTAAAAAAAAATATTTAAAAAAAATGCATTCTTAAGTAATCATTTGGTTTTTACAAAAACAGATTTAATTTTGAAATTTTTCATTGTAAAAACTGATGATCATTAACAGAAATATAAAAATTTGGATTAATTTTTTAAAATTAAAATTAATAATGAATGTATAAAAATCTTTTAAACTTTGAGGACGATTTAAGTTTATAAATTTTACGTATTATCAGGAAAACTAAAAACAGTTAATTAACCAAAATTGTGGTTAAAAAACTGTTTTAACGATAATTTTGGTCAAATATGGTAAAAAAAACAAAATTTTTGACCAAACACGTTTTGCAAACTAAATGTACGATTTAAGTCGAAAAATTAAAAATAATCAAAAAATAAATTTTCGAATATTTTTGTAACAAAAAATATCTAATAATTTTAGATTATTTTTTTTTTTCGAATTTTTGAATCACACATTTAGTGTCGAATTAAAATTTAAAAAAACGCCTTTGGTGCGGCATTAAAGACGTGATTTTGTGCTCAGAGCATGCATCATTAGTCAGCAACACTTTAACATAGGCGAGATGGGGATTAGCGCAGGGGCATCTTAAGTTATGATGCTGCATTATCTACCAAGGAAATACGTTAATAGAGTTATAAATAAGAATATTATAATTTTTTCAAATAAAAATAAATGTGAAAACAATACGAGAAAATTTAATTGATAAAATTAACCAAAATTTATTTTCAGTAAATTTTTTTGAATTCTTTGAAAAAGCAAGAAACCAAAAAAAATTGAAATTTTCGAAAAAAACGACTTTTTGTCAAAAATTTTGGCACTTTTTTTTTACCACATTTTACCAAAAATATCGTAAAAAAAATTTTTTTTACCAAAATTTTGGTTAATTAACTGTTTTTAGTTTTCCCATTTTACTTAGATTCATTTTTCAGATTTCAAAATTCAGATTTCAAAGTCAAGTCGTTACTTGACTTTCAATTTAATACTAAACTAAAGTAAAGAAATGACTTGACTTTGAAAAAAAAATTTTTAAAGTCAATTCAAAACTTGACGATTTTATGTTGACTTTGATAAAAAAATTTTCTAGAAGTCAAAGTCAGACTTTTACTTTTCCAAAATTATTTATGAAAGTAAAAATTAAACTTTGACTTAAATTTTGTGACTTTTTGACTTTTGGCCTGTCCCGATTTTGTTATTTAAGGTAAAATTTGGAAAAATTTTTGAATCAAATCCCCACTCTACTAGCCACTACACTGCTATCGACATTTTTGAATAAAAGTAAAGGATTAGCATAAGGAAACACTCAAAAATTAGATTTTCAGGTTCATCGGTCAATCGATAAACGGATTTTAAAACTTTATTGTATTCAAAATTTAATGAATAAAACATAAAAAAAAAAATTTTGATGTTGACTTTTTATTAGTTTACTAACTGAACGACTTGAAGTCGATGAAATTTAACACTAATTTAAACGAAAGAGCAAAAAAAATATAAAAAAAAACGATTTAAATAATTAATTTTTTTTATCCGAAATTTTTGTTGTCGATTAAAAAAAAAAAATTTTTTGTTTTATTTTTTGACTGCAATCAACGGTGATTTTCCTTTGACAACCTCGGGTTTATTATTAATTACACCTTGTCTTTTCTTGCCTTTTTTCGAATGTACTGATTTCTTACGTCTTATTTTACGCAATAAATCTTTATTGGCCACACGATTCGCCGGTTCTTTCACTTTGAAAATTCTCACAATCCAATGCTCCGACGTATAAGCCCTTTTTAAAAAAAATTAATAAAAAAAAAATTTCTGAAAATTTTTAATTATAGACTTACTCTTCTAAATGTTCCAATTTGAAATTTTTATTACCAATTTCAACATTTCTAGTTCGATCGAAACCTGGCGGTGTTCTAAAATCAACTTGTATCTCACCAAAACGATAATAACTTAGCTTATACATTAGACAATTGAGTAAAGTCTTCGATCCACCAGCATCAACTCTAAATTCACCATTCTCTGTAAAATAATCCGATTCACGAATATCCTTTGGGTGTTCGCCCTCAGCAATTCTAACCATCCATAAAAATTTATTAATATCATCGCCCGAATAACCAATAAGACCGCCAAAAATAACCAAGACATAATCAACGTCTAATTCTCTCATTATTTTATAAGCCTCTGTTTCATTTGAGGACATAGCTTTGCCGACTAAGGCAATATGACTGTTATTCCATGTGTTATTATCAACTAGTGTTGTACGATTACCCATACCGGCTATTTGATAACCATAATCCCACCATGACATTACACGAGCGTCATCATGAGTATTTTTACGCAACCAATAATAGGCCTCGCGAAAGTCATCGATTATTTGTCTATGGCCTGACTCGCTATAAGTAGCTAGTACAATACTTGGACTTGAATAGGCATTTGATGTTACCCATGTACAATGTACAGCGAATAGTACCAAAAGCATTGATAATACAATAACAACTAAGCTTTTTAAATTACCGCTGAGGGATTTGTCTTGTTGTGGCCGTGGTGGTTGAAATACTGGTGAGACTTTTTCGTCATATTGACTCTTTTCTTTTACTATTTTTTCTTCTTGTTTTGGTTGATTTACCGAATCGTCATATAAATAGTAATCAAATGTTCTTTTAAACAAAAAAAATGAATTAATTTTAAAATTCAGAAAATTTGAATTTTTTTCAATGGAAAAAAATTGCAATTTCTGAAATAAGTAAAATTTTTGAGCTGCTAATTTTTTAGCGTAATTTTTAAGTAGATTGCTCTAGTGCATTGTCTTAAACATAGCTCTATAAAAGTTTCGAAACAACTGAGTTGTTGTTAAGCATCTGTTTAAAAAGACCTACCATGTGTAAAATAACAAACAGAATTTCTTAATTTTTGAAGGCTACATAAAAATTTAAATCAATTTTCACTTTTTTTTTTCTAAAATTCAAAAAAAAAATTGCAAAAATTGATTTAAATTTTTGTATACCCATTTTTGAAAAACTTAACTCCGTGACCAATCACTAAATGAATATAGAAAATTCATTTTTACATAAAAGTAAATTATCTAAAATCGAATTTTTATATTTTGCATATTGCAGAGATTTTGCAAATTCACTAGCAATGTGTAAAACTTTTCAAGTTCATATTTTTTTTTCTTTGCACACACAATTTTTGAGATTTTAATATGAGTTTAAATACAGTAGTTTCCGCTTACAGTGTTTCTAATATAAATGTAACATCAGCCGTCAACCGTAACTTTAGACCGTAACCTGTGTTAATTAGCCTTAATTTTCAATTTTAAGATGTTTGAGCTATGGTTACGGTTACGGTCAAAAGTTACGGTTGACGTTACACTTATATTAGAACTACTGTAAAAAAAATAACATGATCAATTAATTTTTATTGGTATGGAAAAAAGGCATTAGCGTTACCGTTACCAAAAGTGTTGCAATTTGTGATATTAATTAGTAATTTTCGCTTGCAAAAAAAATTTATAAGATGTTGAATTGTGTGCGGCGTTCGACCCTGGAAGTTCGAAATTTTGAAAGAAATTTTTTCTGTAAAATTTTTTTAAGCAATTAAAAATTTGCCGTAAAAAAAAAAATTTTTTTTTTAAATTTCTTATAAAAGTTCGAACTTCTAAAATTTCGCTTTAGGATATCGAGCAACTACGTTAATATTATGTAATTTTAAATTGACAAATTGTGTATAATTATTCAATAAAATTTTTTCCAACACAAAAAATACGTATTGGAAAATTTAAACTCAAAATCAAATTAAAACTTACTTTGATATGGCAATGGCAGCTAAGATACAAACGACAGGAGTTAAAGTTAAAATTAAACGTACCATAACACCGGCAAAATACGACGCGAAAATAGCGTATAAAACAACTTTGAAATTATTTAAAAAAAATTAATCAAAAATTTTTAATTTTTGTGTTGTAAAATTTAACTTACTAAAAACTCTTTCATCATTAATCTCTTTAATACAAAACCAAACACCCGCCGGAAAAATACATACTAAAATATGCAAATCAAAAAAGAACGAAGTCCACGTTGTCGGCTGATGCTCACTGACACTAGTTATAATTGGAATGTGAATTTTAGCATAACCAGTATCCCACAACGAGTAAAAACGACCACTCCACGGTGCTACATAACCCATATAAGTCAACAAAACAACTGATAAAAATACTAAACCAGCCACAATGGTCACAGAAAATATGAAAAAAGTTCGAAAGTCCTTAGCACTTAAACGACTTTTTAAATAGTTCAAAAAAGCGTATGCTTGTATTAGAGCAAATGTACCAGCTGCAGCCATATGCTCACTAGTTCTTATCGGTTGAAAGCCAACAAATGGAATTTGCATGGACAAAATAGTACCGAGTATATAAAATACAGAATAGGCAACATAAATACGATCGGAATAACGTCCAATAATCATTAGCACAAACACGTGTAATGGTATTAAATTAATTATAAAAACATAACCACCCCATGCAGAGACCATATAAAAATAAGAAAGTGCAGTCAAGACAGCCCAAAAGACATTACCTGTCTTGACACTTTTAATCCATAAATAATAAGTAAACATCAAGGCAAAAATAGCAATACCCTCATTGTCATATGAACCGGCTACAGAACGACTTATATAACCAGGTACAATTCCAATAAAAGCAGCAGCAAATAAACCAGCTCCTTGACTCCATAATTCTTTAGTCAATAAATAAGTAGAAATGGCTGTTAGACCGCTGAAAAAAGGCGCCAAAAAAACACAAATTTCTCTAATATGTACTGTTATATTTAAATTAGATAACAACCAGTGTATACCACCCGATGTAATCATAAGACCTGGATAAACAGTACCACCTACTATACGACCCAATGGATACCAAGCTCTCTCATCAAACCAATTTAAAAACTCGTAAAAACTAGTTGTAACCATGTGATAAGTAGCTCTGTAATTAAACCATGGATCAAATTCATGTATTATACTTTCATAACGAATTACAGAGAATAAACGTGTGGCAAAACCAGTTAGCCATATACAACCTAAACACACTACAATTAGAATTGTTTTAATACCCTTCGGATCATACGAGTCATTTTTGGCGTGGTCTATGGACTCGTCTACTAATTTTGGTTGAGTTGTATTTGATGTGAGTACTGTGGGTGTTTTAGCTATACCCGGTACGTTACGTTTCGTAACGGTCGACATACTTCAAAAAAAAAAAATTCTAAAATTAATTTAATTTTTTTTTTGGGTTTAAAAAAGAGGGAAATATTTTTTTTTTTTGAAATATTTGCCACCATCATCAAGAAAACATCAAGAAATTTTTTGTCTTACTATAAAAAATCAAATGTATGTATATAAGGTTTTTTCTACTAATTCAAGTGATTTTTTGTTTAGTTTTTTTGAAATTTTTTTTGAAACAACAAAAATCAATAATTTGCAACAATTAATAAAATAAAAAAAATTTTTATTTTTTTTCTGAAATCAAAAAATCAATATCTGTGTGTAAGTGTAGAACCAAGCTAAGAGAGAACCAACAAAAAAACGAAAGACTTTTTTATTACTTTAAAAAAGAAAAACTAATTCAAAATTTACACGTGTATTTTGAGTTTTTTTTTTTTTAAATTTTTTAAAGTTAAGTTTATCAGAGACGAAGAGTTTAGAATTTTTAGTCTTTGTATTTACAAAATGAACCAATTGGTTCTTGGTTGGAAATCACCTGTTTTTTTTCTAACTAAAAAAAATTTTAAAAATTCAAAAGAAAATTTTTTCTAACAGACTTTAAAAACTACTTATATTCTGAAAGATCGCTAAATTCCCTACAATCTAAAAAAAAATATCAAAAAATCAGCTTGTAGATCAATTCCTATTAGGAATTACCAGGTCCCAGAATTCCTTTAGCACACACAACTTCTGTAGAGAATGTCAATTCGGCTTAAAAATCACTTTTAAAAATTCCTTATTTTCTAAGATTTATTTTGTGCATCCGACTTTGAAAACTAATTAAAAAATTTTAATTTTAAAGGTATGTTTTTTGCTTATTTAATTTCCAATTGAGAAAAACAACTTGCCAAAATCTTATTAAGGTAAATTAATAAATCAGAATTATTTTTAAAATTCTTGACTTCATAACCGAAAGTCCCTTTGACTAATAAAGGATACCAAAAAATTCCTTAAATTTTCTTCTACAATTTGGTATACAATCCTTGCTAATTACCATTCATATAAAAAAAATAATTTTATTGATTGGTGTCCTTTAACTTTTCCTTATCATGTTTCCAGTATTTTTTTTAATTGAAACAAAAAGTTATATTCAATAAAAACAATTTTTTTGCCTAGCAACGCCAGTTAAACTTCAATTTTTATTTAGAACGTTTATTCTACCATATTTTGATTTCATCGGTAATCTTTATATAAAAATCACCCATTCAAATAAATATTGGGTTTGTCTTTTTAAGTAATTTGATTATGGCTTTGACTACAATAACCAGATGTGTATATATAGAAAAAAATGCTTGGTTAGGTGACTTATTTTTAATTCTATAAGTCTGCGATTGCAAGACCGGTCAACTACTAAAATTTGGTTAAAACATTTTGAAAATGATTTTTTTCTAAAAAAAAAAATTAATTTTGAAAATGTAAAATTCGAGCTCTAATTTTTACAGGGAAAAAAATTGCAGATATTAGTATATTGAAACACGACTAATTTTTCTATAGGAAAAAGAACTCAAATTTTACATTTATCTCAAGGCTTCTTTTTATAAAAAAAATATCCTCAAGTATTTTTATTTCCATTTTTTTTTTACCAAATTTTACGTAATTTAGAATGAGAAAAATATTGAAATCAGTAAATCACGTGTGTATTGATTAATTGATTCTAAATATTAAATTTAGAAGTTAATATAGAGTAAAGTTAATTTTGAATTTATTTTTGTTGTCATATCAACCAATAAGGACAAGGAAAATTTTTAGAAAAATATTTTTTTAAGATAAAATTAAAATTAATGTCGAGAAAAAAAATTCATTGAAAAAAAATGTCAATGGATCTGTACAATATAATAGGAAAAGTAGGCGAAGGCGCACATGGTATAGTATTTAAAGCAAAGCATATTCAAAGTGGTGAGATAGTCGCATTGAAACGAGTATCATTAAAACGTTTAGAAGACGGTATACCACATACAGTCTTGCGCGAAATAAAAGCCTTACAAGCTATAGAAGAAAATGAAAATGTTGTAAAACTCCTCGACGTCTTTGCTCAAGGCTCTGGTTTTGTTCTTGTTTTTGAATATATGCTCTCGGATTTATCTGAAGTAATTCGAAATAGTGATGATCCAATCACTGAGGCCCAAGTTAAAAGCTATATGAAAATGTTATTACACGGTGTTGCATACTGTCATGAAAATTCAATAATGCATCGTGATCTTAAACCGGCAAATTTATTAATTAGCTCAACGGGTCATTTGAAAATATGTGATTTTGGTCTAGCTAGAGTTTTTGATAATGATCAAACAAATCGACTTTACACGGCTCAGGTTGCCACTAGATGGTATCGAGCGCCTGAGCTACTTTATTGTGCTAGTAAATACGATGAAGGTGTTGATTTATGGGCAGTGGGTTGTATATTTGGTGAGCTTTTAAACAAAAGTCCATTGTTTGCTGGTGATACAGACATCGAACAATTATCACTAGTCATTAGGGCTTTAGGTACGCCCAATGAAAATAATTGGCCAAGTTTAACCGAGTTACCAGATTACAATAAAATAGAATTTCCTCATTATGATCCTATACCTTTTGAAGATTTAGTGCCCGATGCATGTCGTGAAGCAGTTAATTTATTAGAATTATTTTTAGTCTATAGATCTGATAAAAGAATTAGAGCTAAGGATGGACTTTTACACCCATTTTTTTATGTTCAACCTCTGCCGTGTCATCACACGGATTTACCCATACCAAAAAGAGGCAAGAAAAGTCATTTTTTTGAGTATGATATTGATAAACCAATTAGGGAGTCTTTAGTCGATCCAGATAATTTTGTTAATTTTGTTAAATAATTTAATTATGTGAATAAATTTTTTTTAAAAAAAATTTTTTTTTTTGATTCATGTGATTTATGCTGAATAATTTAAGCATGAAATAGTTTTTTTTTTTAATTTAAATTTTTGTTTTTTTTTTATGGTTTTGTTAAGAATTGGTAGAATATGGATGAAGAAAATTATCGAAATGAAAAAATTAATTTTGTTAGTAATTTAAAAGGAACTACAATTGATAGAGTATTGAATACTCTTACTATTGTGCCATTGATTTATTTGGTATCTATTTTTGTCAAAGTTTTAATATTGCTTAGGATAAAGAATGCCAAAATCGGATTTTGGTAAGAAATATTATTTTTATGAATTTTAAAATAAATTTTTTCTCTCTAGAAAATACAATTTTTATAAATAAATTTTTAACAGCTCTGAAAGATTTAAAAGAAAAACTATTTTTTTTTGAGTTATTTTGAACAAGGTTCATGAACTCGAACGTTATAAATAGGGCTCAATTCCTGTTAAGACTGCTCTTGTCCAAAATTAAATTCATATCCGTAGTTGTTTCAATCTTGCAGGAGTAAGACGTTTGATCATGAATATCTTATTAGCAAATTCTTTATAAGACTTTTAATGCCAAAAATAATATATTGCTTCTAGGATAGGATTAATTTACCTTATTTTGGTAAATTATGGTGAATTTAGAATATTTTACGACATTTTTTGTCAAAAAAAAATTTCTCTATAAAAAGGTAATTTTTAGAAAAATATCGGTGTTTATGTTAATTTTACCATAATAAGATTTAATAAACTTTGAAGAAAAAAAATGCATGAAAAACGATTTTTTCTTTAAAGAAACTAAGCATTTCTCGCAAATTAACGAGGTATCCGTACCGTACTACTAAAATTTTTTCAAATTGTTTTTAGTTCGGCAGCCGTATCGTGTCTGTACCCAAAAAAATAAAATTTTTTAATTTTTTTATAGTACCGATTCGCTACGGATACGGAAGAAATGCAGTAAATGTTTAAAAATTATTTTCAACATATTTACTTTCCAAAGTTTTTTTTCTCAAAAATGGTAGAAAAAAATTTTGATTGTGAATTTCGTTTTATTTTTTCATTTCCTGTATACGACCAAAAAATTTTTATGTTATAAAATTAGAATAAAATTTTCACAATGGTGATAAAAATATATGTCCCCTTTTGGGCAGTGCGACGTTGGATACAAAATGTGACCTTTTATCCTAAATGACATTCTTAAACAAAAAAAATAAAGATTTTTTAACTTTGCCTAATATGACATAATGTTACATTAGGTTACATGATCATAAATTTTTCGTAACTGAGTGTCAAAAATGCGTCCGTTAGGTAGCGTTACGTGATGTAACATGGCGTCAGATTGTGTTCTTTTACGTCGAGCAGCAGCAAAGAGGTCATCTAAAAAACATTAACTTTTAGTTTATATTGGTGTAGGTTCATATCCGAACACTGTCACCATACTGTAGGCCTGTTTGGAGTTTATTTTTCCTAGATAGTCTCAGAGTCATATAAATTATTAGAATTTAGCTTCTATTAAACTTTTTATTTGAAGATTAAGCTTTTTATTTCTCGCTTTTTAAATTAAAAAGCGAGGCTTAATTAATATTATTTTCTAACATGAAATTATTTATATAATCTGTTGACCAACCAAAAGATAAATACGTTGCTGTCCGCCAAAATAGGTGAAGGCCGAATAAAGGTTAATTCGAACTGCTATAAGTCAAACTTTTTGGGATATTTAAATTATGCACACAAAAATAATTTTCTAAGCCCAAAAAAATGAATTGTATACAAAAATATAAAGTTGGTATTATGGAGATGGTGAAAAAAAAATGCTTTTTTGATAAAATTTTTAGAAAAAAAAAATTATTTTTAAATTTTAAGGCATTCATTTTTGATCGATTACTCATTGTATCTTATACCACTTGTTTTTGTCTTTACTTTATTGGAAAAATGGACCGATACAATTATTTTTTATCTCATAATCACATCGACTATGTTATACCTAATAGCCAAATCGACCAAATTCGACAATTCTTTACAAAAGGATTCAATTGACAAAAGCTTAGATTCAATAGAGATAAAAATAATTAAAATGAGTATAAGTAGTTTTCGTTTGTGTGTATATGCTTTGACAACAGTGTCAATTTTAGCTGTTGATTTTAAAATTTTCCCGCGTCACTTAGCCAAAACCGAAACTGTTGGTACATCAGCTATGGATTTAGGTGTCGGAATGTACATGGCTGTTCATTCGATGAAATTAATTCGAAATGATCACATTGACCCAAAGGACTCATTTTCAATTAAAAATCTCCCACGAAAATTCATAGCCGAATTGAAAAGATCAAGTATTCTATTAATAATCGGTAGTATGAGATTAGTTTCAGTTAAGTCAACAAATTATATTGAACATGTAAGTGAATATGGTGTGCATTGGAATTTTTTATTCACAATTGTAGTGGTTAAATTAATTGTGTGTTTAATTCAACCATTTATTAGAAATAGTCCTATAAGATCTCTATTGCTAGCCAGCCTTATTGGATTTTATTATCAATATTTTTTGACGAGAAAAAATTATACTCAATATTTGTTGTCAGATAAACGAGATTTTACTAGATTTGTCGATATGAATAAAGAAGGAATTTTTAGTTGTGCTGGTTATTTAGCTATTTATTTAGTTTTTCAAGCCATATGTCTTAGAATAAGTCAGATAATTAATAACAAGTAAGTTTTTATCAATTTTATATTTTTAAGTATAAACCCCAGATAGTGAAACTAGATATATCCACATTATTTAAGACTAAAGCGACTTTTTCAAGTCGACTTACTATTTTGTTAAGTCGACAGGAGTTGCTTTAAATTTTTGAAATAAAAATTATTGATGATATTTTTTGAAAAATAAAAAGGTAGATGCAATAAAAATTTAATTAGAAAAAATATTTTGTGAATTAAGCTGATTTTAGGCTGAAATTTTAGAATTTCGTCATGTTTATAGGTCTAAATGAGTTTTTATTCCTGTTAAGCTCAGTGAGCTGAACAGTTTAGTGTGTAAAGATTGGTGTCGATAAGTCTTTAAGAGAGATGAAAATTGATAGTAAAAATGATTTTTTCGCAAAAATATGAAAAATTTTTAAAAAAGAGTTATGAATGAGATCAAAAACGATTGTTGTAGAACTCGACGAGCTGAATCGATTTGTATAAAATTGCCGAAAACACGGATTTTTAAATTAAACTTGAATAATTCGAATATTTTACTTTTTACTAAAACTATTTTACAAGATACCAATCGATTCAGCTCTACGAGTTCTAAGAATTTTTAGTGAATCGGAGTGAATTAATGGCAAAATTTTAGGATGCTTTAATTTCTAAAAGTCTAAAGGAATTTTGATTCTTGACAACCTAAGTAATTTAGTATCAACAACAATCAACAGAAGATTAATTTAATTTAAAGTTTTATAAACTTTAAGCTTCCAAGTTTTAAATCGTGAGAAATCAACTTTTTATCAAATTTAAAATTTTTTTTTGTCTTTTCAAGAGAACCAAATAAGAAATTTAGGAAAACGTTCAAATGTATTGTGACCCTAATAGTAATGAACATAGTATTTTGGTTTTTATTACAACACTCAAGCACTTATTTTCAAGCGGTCTCTAGGCGTCTATGTAACCTGAGTTTCATTCTATATACCGTAATTATAATATTTCATATTCATATTTCAAACTGAGAAAAAAAATTAATATTTTTATTTTTAAGCTTTTTTGTGGTACTTATTTATTCACAGTTTTACTGATAATAACGTTATTCATAACAAAATTCTGGTATGATAGATCAACAAGTTTAGAATCACTTTCAAACCAATTGGATGAATCATTTTCATTCCAGAAAATAGCAGACTCAAAATTTGCTGGTCTTTTAATATTTTTAATTTCAAATTTATTAACTGGTTTAGTCAATATAACAATTAGAACTCTATACACAAGTGATTTTTTAGCCGTAGTTATTTTGTGTGTTTATACCCTAATCACCTTTATCGCACCTTTCATTCTATTTAAATTTTTAAATTCAAAAAAAATTAAAAATTTGTAAAAAAATTATTTTTTTTTGTTTTATGACAATAAATCTTTAAATAAAATTCTAAAAAATATTTCTATTGATTTAATATTCTTTCACATAAAAATTCATTTAATTTGACGTCTTTGTCCTCATCGAATGGAAGTTCCATGTTAATTGAAGGATTTAACGGTAAATACTGTTCGTTAAAACCAATAGCCAATGTGTAACAATTTGGAATTTTGCTTAAAAATCTATCATAATAACCTTTTCCACGGCCCATTCGAGTTATTCTTCTTAAAGCATTTTCATTTTTGTCAATACTAAACGCTAAACCAGGAACTATTACTAAATCGAATAGGGACTCGTCTGCTTTTTCTAGACTAGATACATCATTAAATTGACGAATGTTGTATTTGTTATTCGTATTCATTTCGTTTTGATATTGTTTAAGATTTTTTAATTCATAAAAGACCATATCAGATTGAGTTTTGTCGTCATTTTTATTCGGATTGAACTCAATATGAGGAACATAGATTTTTTTGTTTCTTGACTCGTTGGCTAATAAGTTTTCTATTAAAGGTATTGTGTCAATTTCTTCATGTTTGATTGCTAAATACAAGGCGACATGTTTTGATCGTTTAAAACGTTCACATGAATTTAGTAAATAATTAATGACTGATTCAGTTTGGCGTAATTTTTCTTCGACGCTTAATTCCTTCAAATTTACTTTCATTAATTTTCTCAGATTTGATTTTAATAAAAATATATTTGAATTCATTTTTGACAATATAATACAAATTTTGAGTATTTAGAAAATTCTATATTTTAAGTTTATTTACATTAAAAAAAGTTTTTGTCACATGACTTTTATACTTTGATGAATTGATGTGAATTTACATCTTGTCTTATGAAAAAGGTTAATTTTTAACAACAAATTTTTACGAGTTTTTACGCAAAACTCCAATCCAATCTAATTTGTTTAGTCCCCTATCTAATAAAAAATTTTGGAAACTCGACGGAATGTGAACTTTTGCATAAGTTGGACATTTTTCGATTCAGCACGGCTAAAAAGAAAATTTTAACTATCTTTTTTTCGGTTAATTAGTACACAAAGGTCGACATTGTGTTAAATTTCTGAAAAGAAAAAAATTTTTATCTAATTTAGAAAACGAAAAAAAATTCGTTTTTTTTTAAAGAACTATTTTCGATCCAAATTTTTATTTTATAACTGTTTTCTTTGGTCGGTATCACTTTGTGCGGAATTATCGATACAAAAATAATTTTTTAAAAAGTCATTTATTGAAAATCATTGAAATTGCATTGTATTCAAGTAAAAAAAGGTAATATTTTGATGCAATTTCAATGCTTTAGAAAAAAAAGCTCGGTTTTATTCGCTATAAGCTCGTAGAGATTTACAAGTTGATATATAGTTTGACTATTTTTGTTTTGTCACTGCAAACGAAAAGTCTCATTTTTTTTGAGACCAAGTTTGAATAACTATTGTAGACTTAAAGTCTCAAAAAAAATGAGACTTTTCGTTTGCAGTGATATCTCCCCCAAAACAAAAATTTATTGAAACTTAAGGTCTCAATAAATAGTCGTTGCCGACAGACCTAAAAAAGACCTTTAAATCGACTCCAGTTTCATTTTTTCTGATTTTCCGATGCTAAATAAAAAAGGGGCCAAATTCTAATGCAAATCCTGTATACCTCTTTAAGCTTAGTTTTAGAAAACAAGCGCCTTCTAATATTTGTTATCACACTTGAAATTGGACATACGTTCTATTTAAACTAAATAAAATTATATTATAAACTAATTTATTTATTTAATTAAAGAGCAAAAAAAAATTTTTTTGTCTATTTTTAAAGTGAATTAATTTTTAAAGAAAAATTTTATTTTCCAATATTGAGTTGAAATTTGACCATACCGCGTTTATTCAATCGATCCGTATTTTCAATATTTTTAGCATAGGCCTTGCATAAAACATTAATTTGTACATTTCTGGTAGCATTTTTAAAATGAACAAAAACCAATGGTGATAAATAATTCGGTTGATTTCTATAGGGAAAATACTTGAAATTAATACCACCGATCTCATTGTTTGAATAGCTTGAAAAATATTCAATAGGACCTAAATTTTCTTTATCATAATCATGCTCACCTTCACAGGCTACGTAAACAAATTTCTCATTACTATTTAATTTAGTCAAGTTTACCGGTGGTTTAACTTGATTATTTGTAATTGGTAACCAACCGTAAATACGGTTTAATTTAACAACTACACAAGGGGTTCCTGAACTCATACCATAATGCTTACTTTTGGCACATGGTGTATTCGAAATGATACTTGATACATCAAATGTCTGAGACTTACCATGGGCAGCAATAAAACTTTTATTTTGAGCATTTTCATATTCTCTCAAAAAAAGATTCAAAAATTCATAAGTTGGCTTCCAGTTCGAAGTGTTTAAAAAAATAAGATCATTTTCTGGATTTATATGAGGTCGAAATCCGAGACCAGGATTAACACTTCTAAAATTCATAACACTTTCCTGGTTAAAATAAGTTGGTCTCTTATGGTCTATTGTGTAATAAAAAACCATTAGACAAAGCATAAAAAAACCAGCTAATACACCATAGAATAAACTATAGAAAACACTTAATTTAAACCATGATTTCGAATCACGACTTAAAAACTCTCGGTATTCTGAATTATAAATGTCTTTTTTTATGTCTTTTAAAGATTGCAAAAAGCTTTTTTTCTTATGTTTATTCAATTCTTCGATTTTCTCACCAGTTTGTATTAAACTATCGGCAGCTTCTTCTACTATTGTATTACGCCGTCTTAGAGTTTTAGGATCCATTTTTTATTATTTTAATTTGTTTTTTTTTTTCTTATTTAAAATGGAGAAAAACAAAATATTTAGAAATTGATAATATAAAATAAATGATTTTGTAAGTTGCCAAACTTTTCTCTATTTTATTTTATTTTATTTTTTTGGTTGTTGTTGTTGTTGCAAGTTTCCAGTTTATCAAGCTCAATCAACTACAACTAAAAAGGTAAATTGCAAACAATTTTTTTTTTGTTTCTCTTTATTATTTCTTTTATTTTTTCTCACAAGAATCTTATCAATTATTTGAAATTTTTTATTTATTTTAAATAGACAAGCTCTTATTTAATATCTGATGAAGAAAAAAAAAAGTTTTATTTTTTTACCAAGTTACACTTGACTGAATTGAAATTTTACTTTCAATTTGTTAGCTCTAAATAATTTGATTTAAACGACGCCATTTTGGTAATTTGAATGATAAGGCAATAAAAAAAAACATTTTTTCGTCCCAAATATATTATGTTCAACTCCATTTAATATTCTTTTTTATTAAAGGAATACGAATCTTTGTACCTTCAATAGTTTTTGGATTTTGAAACTGTTCACTAAAATGTCCAAAATGAGAAATTGTCCATCAAAGAAATTATTCAAAGTATGATTAACGAACTTAAAAAGGAAATGAAGCTCTGAAGTTTATTTGGGTCTTGTCGACTATGTGATCTTCATGTTCACCAAATATGTGATCTTTGTCATCTTGCTGGGTTTGTGATCTTTGATGTTGAAAAAACGACCGATCACAATTTATGTAAATCTTTAAAAAAATAAAAAAAAAATCTCTGATCAATTTTTTATTTTTGTGATCAAAGAAAATATTTAAAGTCTTCTTTCATTTTCGCTAAGGATCCACAAAACTTTTTTCAAAAAGGTTTTTTTTTAATTTAAATAATGCGATGTTATTTTTTTTTTTGGAATACTTTAATATGAAAAAATGCAATTTGAATTAAAAAAATTAAAAAGGAAAAAGAATTGCCATATAGTTTTTTTTTTTTTAAATACATATCACTCAACATATGCTCCCTATATAGACTCAAAACTGACCCTTAATATTCTACGACCAAATTATATTAAAGTACAATCAAAACTAACTTGTATGATTTGTTTTCCTTTTCTTTTCTCGTCTATTCTTAAAATGTCCATCTTTCTTCCTTTCTCATGAAATGAAAATTTTCAAAAAAATACATTAGTTTAGATTGAATGCTTTTTTTTGTGGAAACTTTATCCATGTTTGAGTTTTTTGAAATTTTTTTATAGTTGAGATTTTTCTGCGTGATCATTAAAAAAAACTTGTGATCTTTGGGTAATGTGATCATAAAATTTTTGATCATCAAAGATCACAAACCCAGCTAGATGACAAAGATCACATATTTGGTGAACATGAATATAACATAGTCGACAAGACCCGTTTATTTCTATTCACTCATTTCAATTCATCATTTTAAGTTAGATTTATTTACGGAATATTTTTTTCTGAAATTGACACAAATTTTAACATTTTTCCAAAATCCAACAAAACAATTTCAATTGAATTTTTTTTTCAGAACTGAGTTTATGTTGAGTTACTTTAATTTAACAAGCATTCTGTTCTCATTTAAATGGTGTTATAATGTTTATACTAAATAGACTTTTTAAGCGGTAGTGAAATCCGTCATCCGGGACTTTTTTGTTCAAGTCAAAATAAACTTAACATTATCAACTTTCTGATGATAGACAAATAAAAAAGCAAAAAATTTTTTCATTTTTTTCGATGAGCAAAAATGTTAGCAATTTAAAACTAAAAGAAAAGTAAAAAAAATAAAATATTTATATCAAAATGAACGAATTGAAATGAGTAAATCGAAATGAACTTCACAGCCCAGTTTGAAAAATATGTGAGTGAACAATTAATTACTTTTTGTGTGTAATCCATTTGTTAGTTGGTAAACTTAATTACCATTATCTTATCTTTGAACAATATTAGTTTTACTCGTAAGTTTTTTGCTTATTTTCGTTCTAGTTTGTCGGTAAACTTTGGTGATAGCTAGCTGTACTTGGCAATTATGGTGATCAAAGAATTCTCAACTCAGCTGTATAATGATGTTGATTCTATATTAATGATTGAAATGTCGTTATGATTTTCAAACTTAAAATTTGTAATTGAACTTAAAAAAATTGTATCTAAATTTATAGAAAAAATATTTCATTCTAGATATTACGTAATGACTAAATGATTTAATAAATAAAATCCAATTTTTTGAAGAAATTGCAATATACCATAAACATTTACTCACTTTTTGTTAAATTAATTTTAATCATAGAGTATTCCATTGAACTCTTTCATAGTAAATCAAAAAAAATATTAATCTTAACTACATTGGTTGTAATATAAATTACGGTTACTGTCAAAAGTTACGACGACGTTACATTTTTATTACAACCACTGTAAATGATAAAAGCCATGTTAAATTTTCTAAAAGGTTAAATATAAAAAAAAAGAGATTTTGTAAAAAAAATTTGAATAGGCAAGCTCCCTATGGAATTTATTAAGGAGCTTGCGAAAGAGAATATGCTTTATCTACACTAAAGCTGGATACCTGTAAATGATTAAATAATAAACGTCTGAATTATTAAATCACTAAATAAAGAGCCATTGTCAACCGTAGATGAAATTGCTTCTTCGGCATAACATAGACTTCCAATTACTGCCTTTTTGTCAACGAAAACATCCACTTGAATTTAGTATCCTGATTTAAACAAAAAAAAAATCAAATAAATTTCAAATACATTTAAATAATAAAAAAAATTACACAAAAAGTAAAATGAAAAATTAAATTTAATTTTTCATAAACCTCGTTTTGTGATCATATATTCACAAACTTGGTGTTCATCTCAAGATCACTGGGTTCGTGATCTTCGATGATCACACAAAGTGTGTGATCAAAAAAATTTGATAAAAAAATTAATCAAAATAAAATACGTTTT
The DNA here is from genome assembly GCA_002922825.1 of Brachionus calyciflorus. NCBI lineage: Eukaryota > Metazoa > Rotifera > Eurotatoria > Ploima > Brachionidae > Brachionus > Brachionus calyciflorus. Next base: position 66,787 of record NTPY01000359.1, on the reverse strand, counting down.
TGGTGATCATTTAATTGGTTTTGTGATCATTAAGACGATTTAGTTATCTATTAAAAGTTTATAAATAAATTTTTTATTAGATATATATATTTCTATAAAGAATATGCTTTTTTTCGACAAGATTATTTTGAAAAATTTTATTAGACATTAATTAATTAGACATGTCAAAATTCGATTTTAAAATTTTCGACTAAATTCTATTTCGACAAGAATAAATTCGACATTTTAATACATCATTAAAATATTCTGGACCTTAGTTTTAAATTTTTGCTATTTTTAATTTTTTTTTTGAATAAGCTCTGCTTTCCTGAAATCACCTCAAAAAAATCCTGAAAGTTCTTGTCTGAATTGTCTTTTGACTTTCGTTTGATCCCACTTGACTAAGGATTCTTGAAAAAAAAATTAAAAAAGTGCTTATAATATATTAGTTAGTTAATAAATATAAAATTAGTATATTTTTTTAATGCCGAATTATTTCTGTCAAAATTATTTTGTAGAAATTATTCATGTCGAAAAATACATGTCGAAGAATATTTTAGGAAATGTCACCGTCGAAAAAATAGGAAACCTCTATTAAAGATTTGTGAATTAAAATGAACTAAATAACGATTTTTGTTCTTATAAAATTACGGGACTTAGATTAAAAAAAAGAATTAATTTAAAATTAATAATTATTCTTATATAAAATAAATGGTCTCTTTTTAAATTTTGAATATGCTGAAATTAAATTAGTAATTGGTGACTTTAATGCTGACCCATACCATTAATGGTCTCTTTTTAAATTTTGATTATGCTGAAATTAAATTAGTAATTGGTGACTTTAATGCTGACCCATACCATTAATGGTCTCTTTTTAAATTTTGAATATGCTGAAATTAAATTAGTAATTGGTGACTTTAATGCTGACCCATACCGACAAAGTCTTTTTGACTCTTATCTATCAAAATTTTGTAACGATAATCAACTAATTCCACTCGACCTAATAAACGCTCAGAATATCGACCTCACATATTCAAAATTTTTTCATGATAAACCTACCTACAAAGCAAATCTAGATCATATTTTATTAAATTCTAAAATACCGTATGACTTCGAATGCAACATATTAGATAGCCCCATTAACACCAGTGATCACAACGCCATAGAGCTTAAACTCAACTCATTTACACCACTTGGTTATCCCTTAGATAATAATCATTTGTCATTTTCAAATTTTAACTTAGACTTCACAAAAAATAGTCAAATAAAACTTTTTAACTCAATTCTTGACATTAAAATAAACCAATTTATCTCAAAATATTTTGAAAATGGAGCTTTTGACTTTTATCATAATGACATTGATACTTACTACAATGAGTTAATAAAAGTTCTAACTAGTTCTTATACCGAAGCATGCAATCTATCAATATTTAACAATGTCAAACCAAAATATCAAATATATAAAAATAAATCGAAAAAATTCAAATGGTGCTCTGAACTCAATAATATAAAATACCAAATAAAAAATCTTAAAAAACTAAAAAAAAATCCAGATGACTAGAAGACCGAAATTTATACCTTAAAGAAAGAATTCCGTCGTATTCAAAGATCAAAAATATACGAATATAGAGTAAATCAACAACTAAAATTAAACGACTTAGCCAAAAAACCGGATAAAAAATTGTTTTGGAGCTTTATAAAAAACAAAATAATTTAAACACAAACAAATCAACCCAAGAAATTGGTATTAGTATAGATAAGTTGTACGATCACTATCAAAAATTCTTTAAATATGAAGAGTTAAATGATGAGTTCTCAAAAAAAGTCAAACAACAAGTAGATGAATACTTTAATTACTCTAAAATTAATTCACCAATTGAATCATTCTCAATAAATGACCTAACTGAAGCAATATCAAAATTCGATTCCTTAACGATAACTGCTCATATAATTTTATTAAACACTGTAAATCAAATGATTACCTGAAAATAATGCTCGATTTCTACAACTCGATACTAATAGATTAGAATTTCCAAAGTCTTTCAATGTATCATTAATCACTCCAATCATTAAAGATAAAAATAATCCTTCAAATGAAACTAACAATCTACGTCCTATTTCAATTTCAAATACTTTTGCTCAAATTTTTGAAAGGTTAATTTTAATTAAATCACCTGAAATCCTAAAAACACATCAAAATCAATTTGGTTTTAAAAAATTTACCTCTTGTAGTCATGCTCAAAGAAACTATAGCTTATTACCTAGACAAAAACATCGATTTAACATTAGCCTCACTTGATGCTGAAAAAGCGTTTCATAAACTTTGGCGAGATGGCCTATTTCTTAAACTTATAGAAAAATTTACACCTAGATTTTGGTTAATATTAAAACTATATTATGACTCGTCATATGGATGTATGAGCCTAAACGGTGTCTTTTCTAAAATGTTCAAGATTTACTGTGGTGTCAAACAAGGTGGAGTTTTATCAGCCTATCTTTTCAATATCTTTATAAATGACCTAATCGAATCATGTCTTAAACTAAACGTCGGTGCTCTAATCAATAAATTAAATGTAAGTATCATAGCATATGCTGATGATTTAAGTTTAATGAGTCCAAGTGATGCTCATCTTCAGCTAATGCTAGATGAATGCTCAGAAAAAAGCAAAAAATGGAAAATCAAGTTCAATCCAACAAAATCAAAAATTGTCAATTTTTCAAAAAAGAAGACTCTCAACAAAATCAAAATCTCAAGCTAAATGAGTCATACCTATCAGCAAGTAATAAGCTTGACTACCTTGGAATGTGTTTCGACAAATCTTTGTCATGTGATGAATTCTATTTAAACAAAATGAATTATATAGCAAAAAATTTCAATTTTCTAAAATTTTCTTCGTTTGATTCACTCAAAGTAAACCCTTAATTCGAAAGCTTTATTTACAAATCCATTTGTCAATCAAAATTAAAGTACGGTCTAGAAGTTGCAACACTAACATCCAAAACTAGAACTAAACTAAACCTACTACAAAATGACTTAATTAGATCGATGGTTAAAATTTCGCGACATAATCATATATCATCAATACGTAAAGTATTAAAAATTTTAAATATAGATCAACTCTATTTTCACTCAAAACTATCATTCCTACGTAATCATCCGGAAAAATGCGAAATAATTTTTTCTGAAACCTCTTAATAGTCTATACAGATTTTTGATAGATAGGACTTGGTATTGAATATCCTTATGGAAAATAGTCTTGTCAGTTTTTAAATAAAAACGCTGATCTGCTATTTATCGATTTACTATTTAGCAATTTTTTTAAACCGGGTCAAAAATGATATATTATGAGCAAATTTGCAATTCTATTAAAAAAAAATAAAAGGGCTCTTTCTGAGTTGCTACCAGAGTAAGTGACTCTTCATTTTTTTGACGAATTGAGCCAGTGATTAAGGAGAATGCGGTTTGACTCAAGACAGAGTCTGATAAAAATTTTTTTGTGACTCTCGTCTACGAGTTTGACACTTAGTCATTTCCAATTCTTTGACTTTGAATTTTTTTTAAATACAAAAAATGTTAATTCAATTGTATCAAATTTGAAAGTTTAGAGAAATATTAGGAAAATTACATGTTAAATTCAATGGAAAATTTAATTAAGAAGGTTAAATGCAGGTAGGTTAAATTAAATGTTAGATAGCTCTTTGAATGTATCATTATTTTCTTTCATAAAAAAATTGTCCCCATGTAGCCTGAACAAACGTTCAATTTTCGCCACACCATTATAAAATTCCTGACTACGCCACTGATTACTAACATGGTCAACCTAAAAAAAAACTATTGAACTGTGTAAATAATGATAAATTCTTAACTTTTTTATACGTCAATTTTATTTTTAATATACTTTAATTTTTTACTTTTCATATTCAGACTACTATTTTATTTATATTTTTTTATACTTAATTTCACTGCTCCTTTATAGGAGGATAATCATTAAATAAATAAATAAATTAAATAAATGGAAAATTTTATAGACTTTATTGCGTTTGACGAAACTTTTGTACAATTCTCTAAAATAAAAGGTTATTTAAACAATGATAATCAGGGGCTGTGAAGTTCATGTCAATTCGCTCATTTCAATTCGCTATTTTTTCTATAACTTTTTTTCGAAACATTAAAAAATAGTTATGCAAAATGTTACAAGATGTAGCAAATTTGCTACATTCCCATTATTAATCTGCAAAATGTGTGCAACCAAAATGCAGAAAAAAATTATTAAAAACTCAGTATATGTATTTGCACAAATTTTGCAGAGATTTAGCACAGTAAGAAAATTTATGTAGCAAATTTGCTACGTATTGTAACATTTTGCAGAACTAATTTTTAATGTTTGGAAAAAAAGTTAAAGAAAAAATAGCGAATTAAAATGAGCGAATTGACATGAACTTCACAGCCCCTGATAATCAATCTTAGTAATAAAAAAACAGAAAATCTTTGATAAAAATTGCTAAATGTGAATAAAAAGTAAATTAAAATAAAAGAAAAACTGTAAAACAAAAAATTTTAATATTAACTTTAATCTCTTTATGATCGAATTTTTTGGTGATCATTTTTAGAATTAAGTGATCATTATAATTTTTATGTGATCATATACATATTTTTTTGATCACACACTTGATCCGAGCATTGGTGATCATCGAAGATCACGAACCTAGTGATCATTAGATGATCACAAAACGAGGTTGATCCGAAATAAAGAATGAATAAATTAAATTGAAAAGATACGGCGCCATTTTGCAATAAAACTTTAAACTTCTGTGTTTAATGCTGACTTGATAGTGAGATTTGTGTTTTTCAAAAACATACCTTTGTACTAATTTCCATTCTTATCCTGTCGAAAGTTGCTTGAGTTGTCTTGAGTAGAAAAGGTAAAGCTTATATTTAGGCGATCTGACGCAACCTTTTTGATGTTTTTACAACAGCTGGTATTTGTTCGTAGAGCTTTTTACCTTTACCAGTCAGGCAAATTTGAATTTCATCCAATTTTTGACTTTCTGTCCAGCCCCGAATTCATCAAAAATTCCATTTTTACTTGTGTAAGACTCGAGTAGATTTGGGGAAAAAAATTCGAGTCAAGTCGACTCAAATTATATTCTTTACGCAAATTCGGTAAAATAATTCAAAAAACAATCTTTATATGATATAAAAGTGTAAAATCCCATAAAAAAAAAAAAAAAATCTCATATTTAATTTTTTGCTTAATTTCAATGGGTTTTGTTTAAAATCTTCTTTTTAATCGACTCGATCCAGTAGTCAAAAATTCTAAAAAAATGGAGTCGACTCAAAAAAAAATTCCCAACACTAATTTTTATTATCGTATGATAAATTATTTCCGATTTAAACTTGAGCTCTATTTAACTCAATAACTTGACATATTACTAAAAAAACTGTAACTTGATTTTACTTATAATTATTTTCTTGATTGGTTATAAAGTGCTTCGTTTGTCATATGTGTTTCCGATTGTTTTATTCCACATATGTTTCTATAAAATGTTCTTACCAGACAATTTAATGTATCTTAGCTCGTTTCAGTTTAATTCTATAATTCACATCCACATGGTATACATGCTGCATTGAAATTCTCATTTTAAGTTTTAAATTTTATTTTAGAAGAGGTAAAGATGTATTGTAGCTTTTCAAAACTGTACACATTTATCTTTATTAATGTTGAAAATTCTAACTTTATTTATTTTTCGTTCATCAAGAGCTAACAACAAAAAAAACAACTATACAAAATGAAAAATTCTCTCATGCTTTTTAAAGTTAAATTTTTTTTTATTTTCGATAGACAAATGCACACTAAAAAACTAAAACTTGCTTACTGTAACTTGAACAACACGTTTTTTGTCTCTACTTCATTTGGTTAGTTTATAAAGCTTTACTCGATATCGACAATGTAAGGACAAGACTGAGGATAGGGTATAAGGGCAACAAATATTGAAAAATAAAATTTTATTAATTATTAAATGATAGAAAGTCTTCAATTCTATTAATAGCAGTGAGGAGTCTCACATTACAAAAAATATAAAGGATTTGTACAGTAAATTTCAATTTATTCAAACTGCTATAACTTTTGAATAAGAAGTGATAAAAATTATTCTGTTACCTGCTACAAAGTGTAACAATTCAAAAATAGAGGTCTGCGAAAATTCGTAACTATGCAAAATTTATTCAATTTATCCGAACCAATTTAATGCTTCAAAAACTGTTTTTCTGAAAATCTCATAAAAATTATTTTAATGAAAAAAATCCGATAAGTGAACAAGAAAAAAAAGAAATGAGTAATAAAGATATGGTGAATTTTTGGAATATTGATTTTTTTTAAAGCAAATATAGTTTCTTGTTTTAAAAACTTGGAAACCCTTTAAAAAATTAACAAAAATATTGTCTTTAATTTTTTCTAGTTAGTATCAGAAATCGATAAGCTTTTAAGTTGAAATAATATAATGCTAAATAAACATCTCATTTTTAATATAACAAATCCTATTTTTTCTTAAGAATTCAAAACAGAAATAAAAGATTTGGAACTTTTTTTCCCCCAACTTTTTAAAGTTTTCGCTAACATAGTTTTTAAATAGGAAAACAGATTTTAAAAAAGAAAGCAGTATTTTAAAAAAGTTTTTTTATAAATTGTAATTTTAGATTTGAAAATTCTTTTAGCATTATGCAAAAAAATACCAAAGTTTTCATAACTCTTTGTATTTTTATAACGATAACTATTCTACTTTTAATCAATAACAAAAATCGAAAACCATTTGGAGAATTTATTCAAAAAAATGTTTTATCTAGTTTTACAAACTCAATAAATTGTGAATCAGATAGCTTAGAACAAGTAAGAGTGCGTGACTTTAAATTTTACACTTGTAAAAACATAAAAAGAATTGGAGGAAAACGAGAATATGTAAAGAATGCACCTAATGATTTATTTCGAATAGATGGAGCATGGTATATTTGTTTGGACAAAAATGCTCAACCAAACAAATCACAATGTAATGTAATATCATTAGGTATAAACAACGATTATACATTTGATCAGGAAATGAGAAATTTATATGATTGTAATCTATATTCTTTTGATCCGTTTGTCGAAGACGTTTATTTTACAGGGATTCGAAACAAAAATCCAAATTTAAAACAATCACCAGTTTTAGAAGTTGATAAAAAATGGTTCTTTTATCGCTTAGGAGTTGGTTCAAAGTCGAACCAAATGAAAATTATGAATCAATTAAAATTACAAGATCTTATTTCTTTGGAAAATATTCTTAAAATTACTGGACTTGAAGAAAAAATAATAGATGTTTTTAAAATGGATATCGAAGGTCCAGAAAAAGATATTATTAGAGATTTAGACATTGATTATGCTTGTAAATATTTCAAGAATATTGTATTTGAAACTCATCGAAATAGTAAATTTAGAGATTTGGTAAAATTGGAAAAGTGTTTTCGTCTATTTTTTAGAAGCACTAGATTTTTTAGCGGGGATGCATTTGGTGCTCTAACTGGTCATTTAACCGAATTTCAAAATCCAAACGGATGGAAATTGGATATTAAACAATATGAGAATGAAATTAATTTGGCTGAATTTATGTTCACATCTGGTGAACTATATTTTGTTAATATAAATTTTCTTTAAATTCACAAAAAGATTGAATTTAATTTATTTAAAAAAATTTTAAACGTCCAGCTAAATTGATCTTATTTTTTTTTAATACAAAACGGTTTTTTCGCGATAAGACTCGTTTTAATATAATCCATGTCAATAATTTATTTGATGTGCCGGTATATTCTCACTCTCTACAGTATTTGTTTTTACTTTTTCTAATAAAAGAAAGATGATCGAGAATTCTAAATGTATTCTGGTAAACATTCACTTTTGAAAATATTCTCCTTGTTTTATGAACTTTGAATTTATTTCTTACAAAAAAATTCCTTTTTGAATTAATTCCCCTGATAAAAAAAAAAATTGATGTAAAAAAATCTATTAATGAATTTAGTCTTTAGTTTTTTGGAATTAAATTCTTCTCGATATGTTCTGTATTTTCTTATTTGCTTTAGCCCTTGTTCTCTTTTAAAGTGATTTTTGTTCGACCTTATCAGAGCCTTTGGTATATTGTTATTTTAGCAGAAAATTTAGAAGCTGAATTCTTTTGTGAACAACAATCTTGAGGCCCATTTTTCATAGTGTTTTTTACACAGAATAAGATTTTGGCAATTAGACCAGAATGAGTATCTTTTTTTATTGAGCAATCGCGCTTTCAGATTTTATTCCAAAATTACTTTTTATAAGAGTCGATTGGAAGTATTAAAAATTTATACCGTAAACTCGCATGTTCGACCTCGGGGTTTACAATCGTAAATTTGGTTTTTAGCCCCGTGTCTAACACGGTTTTTGGACATTTTTACAGAATGCTTTTAAGTCGGTACTAAAACTGAAATTTCTTTTTTTATGCGGTATTTAACATGTGAATAATATAATTATTTTTTAAATTTAAAAATAAATAAAATTCTATTCGAAAAATTAATATTTGGATCTAATGCCTGGTTTAAAAATGAAAATTCGATTTTAGTAAAAAAAATTTTACATTTGATTTTTTTTAAATTATAGACGAAAACGTTTTTAAAAATGAAAATTATTACAAAATTCTTAGTCACTTTAAAAAACTCTAAATAACTGACTCCTCGTTAGTTTCTTTCGTTACCATCTCTGCCATTCTTGCCTCGTTTTCAATGGACTTCTTATTTTTAGAACAAGTTTTATTTGCGCATAGACAACATCCAACTACCTAAACTCTTTTTTTGATTATACATTGATGTTTGTTCCAAAGTAAAAAAGTACAGAACTAACTCAAGTATTTTTCAAAAAATAAATATTAAAAGAAAATAAAAAAAAATTTTATGACATCAAGACTCGAACCTGGTCCTTAAAAACATCTATCGCACAGAAAACTTTTGCGTAAAGAAAATAAAACAATTAACTGGTTAAATAGTTTATGTAAGTTACCAATTTGAGCCTGAAGTGGAACAAAAGCTCAAATTTTTTAAAGTTGACATGGTGTTTTGGAATAATTTTTATTTTTAAACCAGGCATTAGATCCAAATATTAATTTTTCGAATAGAATTTTATTTATTTTTAAATTTAAAAAAAAAATATTCACATGTTAAATACCGCATAAAAAAAGAAATTTCAGTTTTAGTACCGACTTAAAAGCATTCTGTAAAAATGTCCAAAAACCGTGTTAGACACGGGGCTAAAAACCAAATTTACGATTTTAAACCCCGGGGTTGTTTGGGCGAGTTTACGGTATTTGATCAAAAAATAAGTTTATTTTTTAATTGAAACTTTATCTTATTATTTAAAATTGTAACGTGTGAAAAAATCTAACTCCCGTTCAAATACATGGATGCAACTGTGCTATCGAAAATCAAAGAAAATGCACAGCTCTGCTAAAGGAAAAATTTTCCCACGCTAATTAAAACTAAAAAAATAAGAAATTTTTTATATAATTTTTTTTTACACTTAATTGAAGATTTGAAAACAATCAATTAAAGTGAATAAAAGTAAAAAAAGTAAAATATTAGGGTTCTACTGTTTTTCAACACTTTACTTTGAACAAACCGCTCGGTGAAAATGAAATGAAAAGTGTTAAAAAAAAATTAACACAGGAAGCTTAAATATTATTTTAATTTATGAATTATCTTTTAATAGGTTAAAATAAAA
>NTPY01000359.1:26253-36254 GCA_002922825.1 Brachionus calyciflorus | reverse complement strand
TTCAAACAATAGTTTTTTCAAATAATAGTTTTTCCAAATAATAGTTTTTTCAAATAATTTTTTTCAAATAATTTTTTTCAAATAATAGTTGAACTATTAATTTTGTAAAAAATTTAGATTAATATTAAAATGCTAAAAAGAAATCATAATCAGCATTTATTAAATGTTGATATTAATTCACCATTGCGTACCCGCAGTGGTAAAATTAGAAAAATTTTGTCAGAAGATGACATTAATTTTAATCAAACTCCGAAATCCCCATTATTGATAAGATCTCAATCTATTGAGTGAAGAATTTGATAAAACTCTATTATTAGATGATAATCAATTTAATGATAAAACATTTTGTATTGAAGATAACGTTGAAAAAAATTTGGATTTAGACCAGTCGGTTTCTGATTTAAATCGCTATGATTTTGAAGTCGCTGCTTTTAACGGAACTTTCGATGTTTCGCCTTCGTTATTTAAACAGCTGTTTACTGTTCAAGCAGCTATAAACGGTAAAGTGGTAGAACCAATAATGCATTAGAATCTTGGCATAAAAATTTTGAAAGTTCATGTAAAAAGCATCCGACTATCAATAAATTAGTTCAACAATTTAGATTTGAACAAAATTTTACAGATATTATCATAGATCAGTTAGAGTCTGGTGATACTTATTCAAAAAAAAATCAGCAATTAGAGAAAAATAATCGTTTAAAATTTTTGTGTAAGAATTACGATGCTAATAAGATTTTAGAGTTTATTGATAACGTTGTTGCTAATTTAAAATAATTAATTGGTTTTTTTCTATTTTTCACTTTTATCTATATAATTATGAATTGAATTTTTTTTTCAGAATAAATTTTTTACCTATAAATATTTTCTTTTACTATTATTTGGTTGACAATTATTTAATTAACGCCTATTTGAAAAAACTATTATATGAAACTACTATTATTTGAAATTACTACTATTTGATTTAGAATTATTTGAAAAACTATTAATTGACAACTATTATTTAAAAACTACTATTTGAAAACTATTATTTGATAGTTTCCCTAATTTTTGGGACCTGATGAAATGAACTCATATGCAAAGCACCTATCTCTTTAATCTCATCTGTAAAGTCACCTAGATAATCGCCTAATATTGGTCTATACTGTCCCGGAGATCTAACGTAAATTATTGAGTCTGTATCAAAATACAAGACTCTTTTGTCTATTTTTTTTTAATTCCTCGTAAAGTTTTAATCTTGCATGCCAAGTGACGAAAGCTGCCAAAACTAAGCTGGTTTGTGAACTTCCCTCATGCATTTCTACACATGTAGAATAAAAGACTTGGACATAATTTTCATGAGAGAAATCAGCATTATGAATGGTGTATTGGTCATCGGAAACCATTTCAAACCATTCTAATGGATTTGAAATAACTTTATATTGAGTTTTGTTGGTATTCATACCAAATCTACCCCAAAAAGAATTCAACAACATTTTCATTACTGACCTTAATCCTTTGTTTTCTGAATTTTATTAGCATCCAAAAGTACACCTTCCCTTTCGTAATAATCTTTGATGTACTGCTGTTTTTCTTTTTTCACATTATCAGGATAACCATCTGCTTCTTGCTTACCTTTTAGAAACATGTCTACATATTCACCAAATAATAGTCCTAACTTTTCCCAATGCCAAACTTCATAAATTTCAACAATTTGATATCCTTGTCTTAACGCCTCTTGTACTTCCAAAGTCACCCAAGTTCCTTCCAACCATTTCTCTTCAATTGAGTGATTACATTTGCTTTGTTGAACTTCTGCAGATGTACGACACAGTGGAAAAACAAGTTAGCCATTTATACGAGATGGTAAAACTGGGAAATAAAGCTCGCTTGGTGGTAAAACTTTACATTTTATCATACCAAAATATTTTCTTACATCATCAAAGTTTTCAGTTACGATGAGCAATAGGATAATTGCAATATTTCTGTACAAAAGGATACAGAGAAGTAATGTCATCATATCCAATTTCTTCATTTTCAGAACATTTTATACAAACAAATCAAGAATATTTTAATTTTAATTTTTGTATCTTAGTTACTCTATCTACTTTTATTATTTATTTTTCAAAACAATATTTTACAATCTCTTAGTTAGAATTTTTATATATTAGTAAAATTACACATAGAAACCCTTTTCGTATTCTTAACGACAAGCTTGCTATAAAAAGCTTATTCGATAAGCTAAATAGCGAGCTCCCAATTTTATTTGTTAAAATTGTATTTTTATAAAACTATTTTTTATTTTAATAAATTCTTAATTAAACCAATCCAACTTTTAGTTTCATCCCTCTGAATTAAACGTAAATTTTAATATTTGGTAGCAGCGAATAAAAATTTTCACAACATAATAAACCTAATATCGAAAACAAGAATGAATAATGAATCTTAAGAGAATCCATCCAATTCAGATGATGATCAAAATGATGATAATCAGGAGAACCCAATGACTAAAAAAGAAAATCAAAGAAAAAGTCAATGGAGTAAAATTCTTAAAATGACCTTCCCAGATGGAGTAAAATTCATCAGAGTTTACAAAAACTATTTTGAAAAAGCCCAAGAAGTAGGTCGAAGTAGTCTACCCGAAGAAGAAAGAAGAGAACTCCTTACAGTTCAGGAGGAAGAATTTAAAAAACTTATTCAAGTAATAGGTGATTCAGGAGTCCCAGAAGATGATGACTTATCGGAAAAAGACGAACTTTTAGTCCTAAGAGCGGATTAATCTCAGTTAAAATTTCAATTATCGAAAAAGGACGAATTGATTAACAATTTAACAATGAACTTAATCCGAAAAGAACAGTTCAATTCAGCGGATTTAGAGAAAGCAGCAGATATGAAGATGAAACTAGATGATGATTTTCAATTAGATACAAGTAAGTTGAAAACAAATTAAGAACTTTACAAACTCGCAAATATTGAACAATCGATGTTATCGGACACATCAATGCAAACCGATTCTAAATTATCACCTAAACATGACAAACAAACTGAAATTATTGCATAAGCTACAAGACTAATTAAGTCTTTTAGCCTTTACGAAGAACCGAAAACAACCGTTACATCAACGGCACCGCCGGAAATGAAAACCTCCCCGCTCTCTATACTAAAAAATAATAACTTTCACAAAACGAAAATCAAATAACTTATACTACTCCTATTCGAACGAACTCTTATATAAACTACGCGGGTACTTCCCAGAACAATCAAAACGACAAAGGAGACCCAAAAATTCAAGGTAAGTTAGAGAATACTATAAAACCAGAAGAATTTATAATCCCAAAATCAGATTCAACTATGGATTTAGTTAAATTTGCTGATTTAGCTGATTTAGCAGGAAATAATAATAAAACCAAACGTTTAGAACCAAATACGAAAAAATTTTCCGGGTCTAATTCTGAAGACGTAGACGATTGGTTATTTAATGTAGAACAAGGGTTCATAGCTCCTAAAATTAGGGAGGAAGATAAACTTAATTCTGTTTTAAATTTCGTTGATAAAGTCCCAAGTCAAATTCTAAGGAAACACATAACAAGTTTCAGTTCCTGGTCTCTTTTCGAAAAAGAACTTAGAAATACTTATACCAAAATAAATAAGGATTACTGGGTTAGATCGCAGTTAGCAACCCTAAAACACAAGGAAAACATGGCTTTTGAGAACTATTTTAATAAATTCAATATGCTAACTAACATGTTACCTCACATGGCCGACGACGAAAAACTTTTTCATTTTAGAGAAGGATTAAAAGAAATGATCAAACAAGAAATAACGTGTAGGAATATAAAGACTTTAAGTGAAACAATACATTTAGCTACACAATTAGAGCAGGCTCAAAACAGAATTGCAAACATTAACTATATAAATCATGATAAAACGGAAAAAAGGGTCAATTTTAAAATCGGTTCTAAAAAGATAACAAACGACCATAGAAAAAAAATTTTCTGGCAATTTTAAATCCACTGATAAGAAAATCAGACGTGGAATAAAGATAAACAAAAATCCAAATTAAATAATAACGTGGTCTGTAGAAGGTGTAAAAGGAAGGGCCACTATGAAAATAATTGCTACTCAAACCTAAATAAGATAAATTCAATTAACTTCTGTGATAAATCTGAAAACAAGGTTTATGTTGTGTATTTATATAACGTAGGACCAAAAAATATTTGCTCAGTGATTGGACTCGTAGATAAAAAAATCTTTAAACTAGGCTTAGACTGTGGTGCTACAAACTCGATAATGAATCATATGACAGCAATTAAAAATAATATTGAAATTTTACGAAGCGACTTAAAAATAAGGACCGCTAACGGTATGGTATGTCATATTAGTGGTATAACAAAACCACTGGAAGTAGATTTTGGCGGTCATAAATGTTTTTTTGAATTCTTAGTTTTTGATCATGAAGATCATGACGTTTTATTAGGTCTCGACTGGTTTAAAAAAACGAGATGTGGCATATTGCCATCTCATTTTATAGTTTAAAGTTTAAACTTAAATAATTTAAATTTAAATGGAAATACAGTAGATATTTTCAAAACAGACGTGGAATGAAGTAGTGACTTATTCTGGAATACGTCTGAAAACACAATGGTACCAGCTAGCGATCTAAATCTTGGCGAAAAAATAAAATTTAATACCTTATCCCGAGAGGGAGTAGGTCTTTTTTCAAAAAGTTTAAAAGAACTAGGAAAATGCTCAGTAAACAAGCATTATATAAGGTTAATAGATAAGGATGTTGCACCTATCTATACCGCGCCCTACAGAATCTCTAAAGATGAGAGAAATTTTCTAAAAAAGAAGATCGAAAAAATGTTAGAGGCTAATATTATTAGGCCTTCGAAATCTCCGTAGTCGTCTCCTGTTGTTGTAGTTGGAAAAAAAGATAAGTCTAGACGAATCTGCATTGATAACAGAAAATTAAATAAAATTACACAAACAGAGAAATGGCCGGTTCCGAACCCTAGAGACATATTTGATAGGCTCAGGGATTCAGAATTCTTTCAACACTTGATTTAAAATCAGGTTATTGGCAAATAGCCATGGAAGAAGATTCTATAGAAAAAAACGCATTTTCAACCCCTGATGGGCATTTTGAATTTTTGGTTTGGTCCATTTGGACTTAAAATGATTTCAGTAGGATTATGAATGAGATATTCAGAACACTGGAATTTGTAGAAAATTTTTTAGATGATAAAACTATTCATGCAGCAAATTTTGATGAGCACATTGAACACTTAAGAATAGTAGTATCAGTATTCAGAAAAGCAAATTTAAAGTTAAATCCTGAAAAATGCGTTTGTTGCGCACGTTCGGTAAAATTATTAGGTCATATTATTTCTAAAAACCAGATAGAAATGGATTCCTCAAAAATAGAAGCGATCAAAAATCAATTGCCTCCTAAAACGGTTAAGCAACTACTAAGCTTTCTAGGTCTTTGTAACTTTTACCGAAGATTCGTACCGAAATTCTCATATATTGCTCAACCACTTTTTTCACTTTTGGCTCAAAATGTAAAATTTTTTTGGTCAAAAGAATGTGAAATCGCATTTACCGATTTAAAAATTGCATTAACCAGCTACCCTATTCTCCGAATTTTTAACCCTAAAAAACCACTAAAAGCTTATACAGATGCTTCGAGTCTTGCTTTAGGTGGAATCTTGACTCAAGTAGACGACGATGGTAAAGAGTATATCGTAGCGTGTTATTCAGGATAATTGAATAAACATGAAATTAATTACAGAAAAGGAATGTCTAGCTGTAATTGAATGTAGAAGGGAATTGAGAGATTACGGCGAAATTGAATTTGTTGTTGATCATTCGGCCTTACAGTGGTTAAGTTCGATTAAGAACCCCAAAGGAAGATTGGGAAGATGGTCTCTTGAACTCCAGGATGTTGATTTCGGCAGTCAATGCCTTCTTCAGGACTTTATATTTTTTTTTATAAATTGTAAGTTTATAATTTATATTAATCATTTTTATGTTTATTTATCCTATTTATTTAGTTTTTCGTTTTTCTGTTTTTTACTTTTGTTGATTTAATGTTATAATTTTTTTTATTTTTAATTGTTTTAATTTTTTGTCTTTTTTTAGTGTTATTAGTTTTCTGAGTTTTATTTTTTTTATTCATTTCATTTATATCTTTTTTAATATTTTTGTTTTTAATCTTTTTATATAGTTTTTCGTTTTTTCTATTTTTAACTCTTGTTGATTTAATGTTTTTTTATTTTTAATTGTTTTTAGTTTTTTCTGTTTTGATTTTTAATTGTTTTTAGTTTTTTCTGTTTTGATTTTTAATTGTTTTTAAATTTTTTTGTTTAACTTGTTTTTATTTTTTTTAAATGAGGAAACAATTTTTATTATTATTAAATTCAAAAATTAAATAATAATACTATTTGTTTTAATAAATACAGAAAACTCTTTTGATCAAAAAATTGATTTTGAAAGGTCATTGTATAAGATTGTTTAAGATAATCCCTTTAAATCTTAGTTTTAATCTATTCTAAATCAAGACTTCATAAAAGAACTTATAAGATCTTAAAGATCAAATCATATTCAATCGAAAATTTAAAATCTTTTTTTTTCCTGTAAGAATCTTATAAGTTCCAATGACGAAATTGAAAAATTCTTGTCAAGAAATTATAAGATTCTTGAAAAGAAATTTTTCAAGAACTTAACACGTATCTTACTTGGAACTTATTCAAGATCTTGTTTAGAATTAATTCCTGGGAGTTGAAGAAGAGTACCATCGTCTTACAAGATTAAGAATTTTAGTTATGTCACCATCAAACCAAATTTCATCTTTTTCCAGGAATATGTATCTATGTTCATCTGATGAAAATCTTGGTAATGATCTAAAATATTCTTAATTTATTATTTCAGATATTCTTTATCTCTATTATTGTTTTCAGATTTTGGTAAGGCTATTGATTCTGATGAATTTGCTTTGAAAAAATCATATCTTCTTTTATATTCTATTTTTATATAATAGAATATATGATTTGTTCTATTCACTTACTTCACCATTAAGCCTATTTGCAAATGATTTAATATTTTCTCCATCGTGATAAACAAGGTAAAAAACATCATAAGAATATTCATTTGTTAGCCTAACAATCATTCTTCCAACTTGAAGACTCCAAGAGTGTTTGTATGTTAATTCCACAAGTTCAACTTAATATTGAATGTCCAATCTTAAAGGTTCTTTTAGAATAACAGTATAATCCGTCATTGTGTTGTTGGGGAATAATTCCATTGAACTATTACTAGGTAAAGTTACAAAGAAACTCATTTTTCAAAGTCCTAGGATATCAAAGCCACTTCACCAAATACTCAATCTGATTTTTTCGTTTTCTTTTACGAATTATTTTTTCAATCTTGTAATTTTGTTCGTTTCTTTCTATTTTTGTAGTTCTTGTTCGTAGAATTTACCTTCTATTTTTTCGTTATTAAGATATTTTATTATGTATAATGGAGGATTTTGAAGTAATATTTTTTCAATTACAAATATTTCAACTGTCCAATTAGGTGTATAAACTTTTGAAAAAATTCTTTTATCTTTCGATATTCTTACTTTATCTCCAACAAAAAATTTAGGTTCAACAATTACTTCTTCACCAATATTCTTATCGAAACCGTACAAAATTTTCCAAATCCTTTTCTCGTTTGAAATATTTACAGCTGAAGGCTTTGTTTTTATACTCCGATGATAACAATTATTATATGAGTCTACAAGTTGATTTAAAATGTCTATATGTTTATAATTATTTTTAAAAGTAAAATATCTCCACATTTTTTCTTTTGATGTGCGATTAAATCTTTCAAAAATAGAAGCCTTAAGACTTGAATTTGTTGTGTAGAATTTGACATTATCTTCTTCAAGAAATTTTTGTACAAGCTTATTTTTAAACTCACTTCCTTTATCGGATTGAATCTTTTTAGGCTTTTTAATTTTAAATAGTTTTTTTAATGAGACTAAAATTTATTCTGACTTTTTGTTTATAATAGGTTCAACGTATGCAAATTTACTAAAAACATCAATTACTGTCAAAAGAAATTTAATTCCTCTATTTTCTTTTGCGATTTTAGCAACATCAACCAAATCGACTTGCCATGTACCATTTATACCTGAAACAATTACTTAAGATCGATTAATTTTTTTATTAATGGTTTATGAAGATTATAGGTATCTTCGGATTTAATATTTTCATTTATCTTGTCTTTTTCTTTTTTTAATGTTTTTAAAAAAGAATAAAGGCTTAAAAAAAAAGAGGATGTAGACGGATTAAAATAAGAGTTTTTCATTTAAGTTTTTATTTTAAAACAAATAAAAAAAAGAATATAATGTTCTAATCAATATCCATTGTTGTGTTTCCTTTATGAGTCGTCCATCCGTTAATTAATTCATTCTTACCTATTGATTGCTCATTGTTTTCTTCTTTTTTCGACTTTGATTTTTTATCAACAATTAGAACTTAAGGATTTCTTCCAATAGAATTATTTGTATTTCTTTTTCTTTTTTTATCGTTAGCACTTAATATCTTTTGAAAAGTTTCATTCGATATTTTTCTATTGTTTCTAGTGTTTTGTGCTGCCGGAACATTAAATAACGACGTTTCAAGTAAACTTTGATTAAATTTTCGCTTTTCTTTATCATTATAAATCTTTTCTAACTTTTGATGTTGAATTGATTGAGGTGTATTAATTTCGGATTTTTCTTGTTTTATTGGTGTATTTATTTCAGACTCATCATCGGAAAAATCTTCATCAGATAAATTATTTTCTTCATTTTCATCATAATTATAATTTTCTTTTGTAATATCTTCTGATTTTACATTTTTTGTATCAATGTTTTTTTTTGATTTATTTAGTTTTCTAAAAATCTTATTATTGTATTTTGCTAATTTTTCTTCATTTGTTAAATATTTATTTAGGAAAATATGTATTAATTGATTTTCATTTTTTCCTGGAATAGAATTGAATGAATTGTATGGGACAACGATCCATTTGTTTGTAAACTTCATTCTTTTGATAAAGGATTTCCTATTAAAGTTGCGAGGCCAGTAATTACTGAAGGTAATAAAAATTGTAAAAAACCACCTTTTTGAATTAATATTTTTTTTTTTCTCTTTAATCTTTTTTCTTTATAATAATTTACTCAGCACATTTTTATACTTTGAGAGATCGGTTCAAAAGGTTCAACACACATTCACAAATTGTATCAATAAGGTCATGAGTGCTTGAATTTATAAGAGAAGTTCTCTTTTTTTTAATTACAACAAGAAAGAATTTTGAGTATTTAAAATTTTTTTTTAAAGGATAAAATAATTAAAAGAAAACAGATAATTTATACCAATTTATTTATTCATCAATAATTTTTAATTTTAAACCTAATAATTGACAATAATTAGAAAATGGTATATAAAAATGCCAGGCAAATTTGATTGATGAATTTTATTGGGTTATTTTTAGAAAGATATGAATTTTTGAATTGAGATTTTCTGGAATTGGTTGTGTCAATATAAATCCATTATCGTAATATGCAACATAAATTACTTCATTTGATTCCAATATTTCAACAATTTCAATTTCATTTTCGTCTAGACCAGAACTCAGATTATTAAATTAATCTTGTGGAATTATCCATTTTTTTACACTCCCATCAAATTTTGCACCTTTGAGTTTTCTTACAACATCCAGTATCATTGTATCATACTTGAATGATATTTCATAATTGTTGCCAATTTTGAAAAAACCTATTTTCTTTTGTTTCTCTTCATTCATCTTTTAATTCAATTTTATTTTCAATCTCATCTTTAGCCAACTTTCTCTATCTTCAATGGTTTTTTTAAATTAAAAATTTTAATACTGTTTAACAAAATCATTTAAAATACAATTTTTAATTACTTTTCTGAATAATTAAGAGTTTTTTGTCCCTTTGCTATTTTGGTGACTTATAATATAGATTTGAATTT
>NTPY01000359.1:0-13418 GCA_002922825.1 Brachionus calyciflorus | reverse complement strand
AAAAAAATAGCAAGTTTATGTTCAAAATAGAATAATTATTAAAGCAACTTCACAATAGCACGCATATTAATTTCAACACATTTTATTAGTTCAAATGGATAAAGTGTCAGATGTTTTTGATAAATTATCATCATTTGGGGTATTATTACAAAAAATCTTATTCTAATCAGAGCTCGGGTAAAATTTCATGGCGGTGTGCTAAAAATAATTTTAAGGCAAGTGGTTATTCGTACACTGATAAAATTGGTGACAACTGTGATTTTCACATTTTAAATGAAGAACACTTAGATGAACCAAATATGAGTAAAGTATATTTACTTGAACGTCGTAGATTTATTAAAGAAAGAGCAGCTAATTCTGATGATAAGGCTAGAAAGATTGTGAGTCTTGCTGAAAAACCATACGATGATCTTGTTCCAGTCAATCTTCCGTTATATAGTTCAGACCGTCAAGTTATTCAGCGTGAACAAAAATCTATAAACCCGAGTATCCAAAAGAACCAGAAACGTTAGTTGATATTGACATTCCAGACTGGTTACAAACAACTCTATATAATGAAAGCTTTTTATTTTATGATTCTGGATCATCGGATAAAGAACGTTTTTTAATTTTTACCACTATGTCTAATTTAAAAAAGATAGAAGGTAATGCTATCTATTGTGATGGAACGTTTAGTAAAGCTCCAAAAAACTTTTATCAAGTTTACACTGTTCATTTAATGGCAAAAAATCAATCGTTTCCGGTTATATATGCTTTTTTACCTAGAAAGACTCAAGCTATTTATACTCGTATGTTGGAAAAAATTCGAAGGGCGATTTCAGTTTACCCATGCTCTATTAGTTCAGATTTTGAGACGGCTTTAATAAACGCGTCTTAGTCAGTTTTTCCAAATGGTTGCTTTTTTCATTTTAGGCAATCAATGTGGCGAAAAATTATTGAGCTCGGGTTAAGTATTGAGTATCGTGCGAATAAAGTTATGTACAAAAAGTTATAAAAAAAGTTATATTCTGTATAAACAGTGTTTAAACAGGTCGTTAACTTTGTTTTGGACTGTACTGTATAATCTAATTTTACTTTAATTTAAAATTTTTACTCCAATTTTAAAGTAATTTGGAGTGGCACTAGTTCATTTAATAGAAAGACAATTTAATAGTCAAAAAATTAATAGAAAAAAAAACATAGAATTTCAATTTAATAGTTGCATAATAATAGAATTCAAATACTAGAAAAAAATAATAGAATAAAAAACATCGAATTTTTTTTTAATAGTGAAGTAAATAATAGTGAGACTTATAATTCAAAGCTTAAAAATAGAAAAAAATAAAGAACAATGAAAAAAATTTTAATTTTTCTCCAAGAGTATTGCGCAATGGTAAAATTCGACAATTTAATAATCAACCAAATAAACCAACAGTGGACGAGTTGACTAATGATTTTGAAAAAACATTAAACTGGTGAAAAAAATTATGATCAAGTCGAATACTGTAATGATTATCAAAATGAATTTATTTTTGAGAGTGATAGAGAAAATTATGAAAAAAGAGGAGAGGGTAGTGATAGTGAAGAATCTGAAGTTGATGATTCGCAAGTAAAATTGTTCATTGATAATTTAGTCGATTTTGATTATATCTCAAGTCATAGTTCATGTTTAAAAATTGTTGCAACTCAACAATACCGACCAAAATTAGCAAAACAAGGTTATTTTTTTACAATTGATAAAATGGATACAAATGTAATTTATTGGAAATGTGAAAAAACAGGCAGTAAAAAATTATCAAAATGTCCGGGTAGAGCTCAATCGAATGGTTTTGTAAAACCAATTTTAGAAACTATAGAACATAATCACGAACCTGATCCGATTCGGGAAGAAGTCTTAGTAGTAATTGCAAGAATATTAAAGCGTTCATATCTAACAAATGAAAATCCGAGGACAATAATCAAAGAATGCTTGGAAAATTTAAGTTCTGAAGCTGCTGCTATAATTCCACGTATGAATCCATTAACTCAAAAAATAAGAAGAATACGTCGTAAAAAAATTGTATATGGAAAAAGTCCAGAAAGTGTAAATGAAATAGATTTAAAGGCTGAATTAAAAATTACTTTGAGAAAAGAGGCATTTTTATGGGACGATAGTGGAGCCGATGACCATAAAAGAATATTAGTTTTTGCAACAGAAAGAAATATCGCAATTTTAAATGAGGTAAAAATATGGTTTTTAGATGGCACTTTTGATTCTTGTCCTCTAATTTTCAAACAAATTTTCACTGTCAAAGCTTTTAAAAATGGTAAATTTTTGCCACTAATATACACAGTCTTGCCAGATAAAACACAAGAGACTTATATGAAATTATTTAAAATGTTAAAGTGTTATGTTGATGTGAATTGCGATTTTGAATTGGCAATAATGAATTCGGCAAAAAAAGTTTTTGGATCTTATGTAGCTGGTTGTTGGCGCCATTACTGTCAAAATGTACGGAAACATGTTTCAACTAATGGTTTAATTAAATCTTTATCTAACAAGACTATATTTAAATATTATCAGTGGATCAAATGTTTGCCATTTGTTCCGGTTGAGGATTTAGTGGCTGCATTTGATTTAATCAAAAAAGCTGCAGCGGTCGAATTGAATAGTTTAATCGAATTGACGAAGAGTATTATGTTTTAGATAAATTAAAAAAAAGGATCTAGAAGCGTAAGAGAAAAAGTGAGATTTGCACCAGCTAGTTGGAATGTGCATGATAGAGTGCTCAAAGACATGCCAAGGACCAATAATAATATTGAGTCTTGGAAAAAGAACTTTGAGACTGATGCCAAAAAAACTTCCAACAATTAATGGACTAGTTAATCAATTTCAATTAAATAGTGGTGATGTATATGTTCGACGTAATAAAGTTATTTCAAGAGACGAAAAAATCAAGTTTTTGTGTAAAAATTATAAATTGAATGATCTTGCGAATTTTTTGAATGGCTTAATGGCAAATATTTAAATTAATTAATTTTATTTGATTCAGATTCAGTGAAAAAAAACTATTAACTTAATTTTCGATTATTTTTTTTCTATTAATTATTCCTTCAATCAATTACGAAACCTAGTTGACCATTTGGGTTTACTAAGCATACTGGACATTTAACCACCTCTTGTGACTCGAGTTCAGTTTTTAAACTGCCATTTTCACTTTGTAATTGTTGATTGTTTTGATTGGCCACTTGTAATTGTTGTTTTTACTCGTTCATTTGACGATCTTTGATTAAAATTTGAGACTTTACTTCATCAAGTTGTAAAGTTACTCTACGGTTTTGACCAGCTAACTCTTCAACTTGTCGTTCCAAGCCTTCTTTGTCTCTAGCTACTTCCACAAAAAGACTAGTGACTTCGTTAAAATCGGCTCTTAATTCGGACTCTATTTGTTGCCTCAGTAGCTCTTGTTTTCTTTGTAAGTCAGTCTCTAAAATTTTAAGGGAGGCTTCAGCCTTATCAACCAAGAGTTTTAAAGACGAATTCTTCCATCGAGCAAGGGAAGATTTTTTGGATTGAATTTGGGCTTTTAAAGATTCAATCTCACTTATCAGTGGGTTTTCCTGTAATTGTTGTAATTTGGATTTAACTTGAATTGTATGATCCTGAATTGATTGTAATTGTTGTTCTAAATTTTGAATTTGGACTTGTAATTGTTGTCGTTCTTGAACCCAATTAGTCTCACGTTGTCTAATACGATCTAATTCAAATTGTATTCTTAGTGAATGCTCAGCATTTGTCACATGAAGAGTTGGTTTGGGATAAATTTTCACATCGAGGTTTCTGTTACGGTGAAGTCGACCATTTAATCTGTCAACAATTATAGGATATAAATAGGCATTTGAGAGTCAAACGAAAGCATATGTTGTCTGAATAAGTCGGTTAGGAATTCGGTGAACATGTAACCATTCGGTTTCGATATTAAAATCATTTTCGACCTCTCTAAATAGGTCACATAAAAAATAATTGGCATTAGCTTCGTTTTGTATACCAGATATCATAATATCATGTTGTGCCATAGTTGTAATTGTTTTAGAATTATTTTAAAATGTAAAAATTTTAAATTTGAAAATTTTTTTTTAGTTTTCAAATTATAATTTTGAAAATTTTTAATTTTGTAAAAATGTAAAAGAAACTTAACAAAAATTTAAAAAAGATAAATTAGATTTTTTGCGATACGAAAAGATAATTTTAATTATTTATATATGTTAGGTGTTTTCTACCCCTAGTCTATTTACTGGCTTTTTAATCCGGGTACTTTTCCGGACATTTCCTTAATTGACCACTTGATTAGCCAGGTATTTATTTGGAATGAATGTCTGATCACATGAGGATTCCGATTCACTGTCAGACTGGCTGTCTAAAATTGATTTATTATTTATTATAGTGGACTGTCCCTCAGGTACTGGACACCCTTGTAAAATTCAATTTGAGATCTAAAAGAGAATCGAAACATCGATCTAAAAGAGATCTAAATTGATTCGATTGAGAATTTTTGCGAGATTCTAAAGAGATCGCGACACCTAAATCAACGTAGATTCATCTTGGTTTTTTTAAGAGAAAAAATTTTATCTCTCAGGAGAAAAAAAATTATTTTAAGAGTAAACGATTAGTTTTAAAATTAGTTTACTAAAATAGGTTTAATTAGTTTAATATAATTTTGTATTCAAAAGAAAAAAAAATTTTAAAATTTTACCAAATTATTTATTAAAAAAATATTTCAAATACAAAATTTTAAATTCGGAAAAATATTAATTTTAAATATACTTTAAATGCAAAATATTTTTTTATAATCAGAAAATTAGACTTTTTTTTATAAAAAAAAAGAAAAACACTAAATTAGTAAATTATTAAATTTTTCGTTTTTAGTAAACAACACATTTTCACACTAATTTTGAAAAAAAATATACAATAAACATATAAAAAAACTCTTAATCAAATAACATCAATAGACAACTTATTTAAATTATGGTAGAGAACTTATTTTTTTCTTTTTAATTGAATCATAGCAGCACCTTTTTGCGATCTTACAAACCTCATTCCAAGTACTTGTCATTTTTCTATTAGGTACTTTGAATTTGTGTTTCACAGCTTGTCGGAGAATGTTAACTCTTTCAATATCAAGAGTTTGTCTTTTTGACTTTGAATTATCTGATTTGATAAGTCCATTACTTAATTCATCATAAGTAAACAAAGCTTCCATTACCGCAATTACGTATTTGTTGAAAGCTGATTGATCAATCGTCAAAAGATCGATATCATTATAAACCTTTTAAAATAAAAATTTTTAAATTACTTAATTTTTTGGTTGAATTTTTTTATTAAAAAAACCAGTGAATCGAGCCATTCCTCGTCATCTAACTTTTTGGTTTTTGAAATCACTTGCTTAATTTCATTGACTGCAGTATTTAGCTCTGATAATTGACTTCTAATTTCAATAATAAACGTATAAACTTGATCATCATTTTTTTCATTTTTTTTTTCTAAAATGTCACATTCATCTAACAAGTCATCTTCAATAATTTTCCTTTTTTTTAATTTGACATGGTCACTTAAAGGAGTACTACATAGACTCAAATCGTCGTCTCTATCTTCATCAGAATCTAGTTTGTCAAAATTTTGATAAGATTCACATTGACCCGACTTGTTAAACAAATGATTATTTTTATTCTGTTCGGACCCATTTGGCGTGCCTTTTGAAATATTATCAATTTTAGAAGGAATAGAGCTGAAACTTATTGAGCTATTTGATTTTGACTTTGAGCTTTGAGCAAATTTTGTTTCTTGAGATTTTGACGAAGATGGAAATTTAGCTTTCAGCTCCTCAAAACGCAAATATTCACTTTCATATGTGATGGGTTTTTTGGCAACTTTTTCTTTTAAAATATATAATAATTTAATTCAAATTTTATTTTCAAATTTATACTTTTATTAGAATAGAGCTCATGGTCTTCGTCGTCACTTGAACGCAAATCTTTACAATTATTCCCTAATTTTTTTGAATCATTATGGCACTTGGTTTCACTTCCTTCTGATAAAACTCTACCACTATACCATTTTTTACCATAATTCATCATAACTCTTCCATCCTTAACTTTTCCATCAACATCTTTTTTTGAAATGATTATGAAAGAGTTATCTTGTTTAAAATAAACCAAGCAAAAGACTTGTAAAGAAAAAGAATTAATTTTTTTTTATTTTTATAAAAAACTTATGATTTTTTACTTGACGAATCCATTTTTGAAGAAAATTATAAAATAAAATTAAAAATAAAGACTTTTTATAGTGAAGTAAATTTAATCGTGTTCATCTTCATAAACCAATTTAGTTAAAAATTTTAAATCACCAGTCTCTACAACAATACATTTGCAAACAAGATCACGAGCTCTGATCAAGTCATAAATATCATGCGTTTTATTTTCATCAACACAAAAATAATATTTTGGAAAAAGTAATCTTACATGATGAAAATTTAAACACTGTGGAGGAGAGTAATCTTTAATCTTTATTCGCTTAATATAAACATAAATTTCATCTTTCACTTGAAAAAAATCATGAATTTCTCCAAAAAGAGTGTTGTGCTTACAATAATTTACTAAATAGTTATTGGAGCTTTTTTTTCTATTATAATAAATTGAATGATAAATTGCATTTTTTATTCTAAGCCGAGTCGTACAATAAACTGTTTCTACTTGCAATTTAAATTTTTCAAAAAAAATTTTTTTCACATCAGTGTTTAAAGTTTTCTTATTCAAGTTTCCTATTAGAAATGTTTTTTTTTCAAGTGACTCTCTTAAATTTAAAGTTTTTCTTTTAAACTTTTCCAAATCAAAATTTGCTAATTTTTTATTTCTTGCTTCACCAAAAAAAAATTTTTATGACACAAATCTATGAACAATTTGATTCAAAAAACCTCTGCTTCCATGAATCATTGATTTAATGTTAAACAAAGCTCCCTTTATAAATTAATTATATTAATACTGCGCTGCTCCTGAATTAACGTCGTACCCGTACGCGTACTCTTGCAAAAATGAATGGAGTACGGGTTCAGGTACTGGTACAGCGTTAATTCGGGAGCAGCGCAGTAATAAATAAGAAAAGATGCTTTTTTAAAATTTTATTATCACTACAAAAAATTTTAGATATTAATATTTCAAATTTGATTTTTACTCTCTTAAATATAAATCTTCTTTTCTTATTTTATGGTTTCCAAATTTACTAGAATTAAAATATTATAATTTACCTCAAAAACAAATTGAGATGTTTCGTAAAGAGGTCCATGATTTTTTACTTGTTCGGCAAGATGTAAATGCCCATGAATTGTAAAATCATAAGCTTGCTTTCCAAAAAATTCCTCTATGTTTAAATAATATTGTCTTATAAGAGAATGTGCTAAGTCGATATTTTCTATTTCAACTGGTTCATACAACATTCTCACTCCTAAAACATAGCTACTGAATAAATAAAAGTACTCATTTGGGAGATACTTCAAAAAAATAGGAATACTCAAATAAAAAATAAAAAGCTTTAGTTGAGAGGACTTCCATTTTGAATATTTATTAATATTCCTCAATTTTCGATGAACTGATATTGGAAATTTAGTATTTCTAAGGATATCATCGATGTGAACGTCGTGTTTTTCTTTATAAAAAAATTAAAATAAATAGCTGAATTGAAAAATATTAGGTTCATAAAGATAAAAGGTTAACTGATTAACGTAAACTTAATTCAATTTTTAAAATAATTTAAAATAAAAACTTTATTTATGTACATACCAAAAGTTAAGCTGATAAAATTTGGTAGGAAACATTAAAATTTATTTAAATTTTAAAGGTGAACACTAAACCTTATAAAATTATTAAATAGGCGACTATAAAGGTATCAGTTAGCCATTTATTTATACAAAATCAGTATAAAATTTTACTTAGATCAATGTCAGTATTTTTTGAATTTTCTAAAAGTTGTCTAAGTATCCATTTTGTATGACCTTGAGTTACCAAATGCATATAGTCATATGGAATTTGGTCTGGTATGCTTAAAAGATCCGCTAATGCAGTTTTACCTTTTACACCAAAAATGATCTGACCAGATGAATCGGCTATATCAGCATACATTGAATAATCGTCATTTTTTTTTATTCGGTTCTTGATTAGAAATAATCTTTTTAATGTTTTTAGTTGATTTCCACATTTTTAAGGTGCTGTGAAGTTTTTTTTCTATTCACTCAATTAAATTCATTTGAGGTAATTTTTAGTTAAAAAAGTAAAGAAAAAATAAATTTATGATCGGCTAAAAATGATTGAATAGAAATCAATTTCACAGCCCGGACTTAGATTTTATCAGAGAATAACTTTACACTTAATTCCATTCAATTAATAATCTAATTTTATCAATTCATAATATTATCAATTCGGAGAATCGTAGTATTTTTTTTTATATATTTATATTTTTGAGTTATTCAATCAAAAATATAAATCTAAACCATGGATAAAAAAGAATTTCTCCAAAAACAGAAAAATAATTTATTAAATTCACTGATTTTTAATTAACGCAATAAAAAAAATGAAGCTTTTTTATATTCTTTATAAGTAATGAATTACTTGTAAAATAATCTAAAATAATTAACCTAAAAAGTTAATATTTTGATTGATAGAAAAATAATTTTAAGCGTTACAAATTGCTATCAAAAAGTGTATACAAAAACACTATTTGAATATGGTGAAAATCGAAATTTTCGTCTTTATACCAGGAAAAAAATAGGGTCTTATTTTAATTCAATATAAAACTTAAAAAATTTTAGACTGAAATTACGTATTTTGGCGTTACAGTGGACTCAAACCGCAGTTATCAGTTTACTAATAAAATAGCTCTTTTTAATTAAGTTATTTTTTAAAATATTTACGTTTTTGTTAGGCGGATAAATTTGCTTTCGAAATGTTTTATCAAATTCACCTGAATCATGACAATTCAAGCAACCAAATTTACCGTTGAATTGCATTATATTTAGAAATGTCGCCCTAGCTGGCAAATCAGCAATAAACGAGTGGATACGAAATTTTATATAAATTCCTAATTATAAAAAATATATTTAATTTTAATTATATATAGTTTAAATTTCACCAACAAATTTTTTTACCGTTTATTTCATAATCTTTGTCAACCAATCCCTTTATTTTTTCCATGCATTTTTCTAAATAAAATTTTACATTTGGTTTATTTTCACTCAGCCAAAGACCAAAAAGAACAATGTTTTCGAATTTATCTCTTAATGAGCTAGGTAGTTCGACGATTGTTGCAAGAATAGGCCAAACACTAAAATTGTTACTTTTGATTAGAGGCGCACCATCAGTATTTAAGTTTAATGATATATCTAATTTTTCTTTAGACTTTGAAAAATTAGTATAGATTTTTCCATCCTTAGCTGTTTTTAACGTTGAAATTTGCCCATTTGATCGTTCAAATTCTCTTTGTATTGATTCTAACCTCTCTTTTGTCAAAATATTTCTTAATTGATTAATCGGATCAATTACAATAAAATTATCAGATAAATCATTGCATCTTTCGCAGAAACTTTGATCGGGTATTTCACCATCAAAATTTATATCACAAATAATTAAATTACATTTATTGCATGATTTATAAAGCTGAATATCAGTACTTGTATAAAAAAATTTTTTAAATTTTTGGGATGTTTTAGGAACGTTATTTGGCTGTGGTAAAATTAGTTTAATAAATTTTGTCAAATCATCGACAGCTTTGTCGCTAATTTTATGGCGAATTATAACTGAGTAAAAAGCTACCATAAAATCGTTAACAGTGATTTTCGAACCAGAAAAAATTAAGGGATCATTTGATTCTATATTACTCATTTTATGAAAAATTTGACATGTTAAACTAGATGATGTGGATGAGTAACCATTTTCGGAGTCCGAGACATTAACAGTTGTTTTATGAGATAATATTTCTTGTGAATTTTGCACGTTGTCACCTAAAGAACATTTTAAATATTTTTTGAAATTCGGAATTAACGAGTTTGTATAATTAGAATCTTAATAAAAAAAAACGTCGTTAATTCGAAATTAATATGATTTGAAGAAAATTCTTAAAATTTGAAAATTTAACACAATTTCTGTAATCTTTAAAAAACACACTCTCTTTTTGTTTTTTAAAGTTAAAAAAAATTTATTTTTTGGAACTGAATCAAATTTAACTTTGACGAATATAAGAATCATAAGAATTATTAAAAAAATTATTTTTTAATAAATTTTTGTATCGATCATTAAAGCGAATCACGATTAAGGATTTACCTTTTGAAATAAAAGACCCTGTGAAACCATTATCTGAATTTGCATAATTTTCGCTAAAAAATTTATCAGATGAATTATCCTTATTATTCATTTCTAGATTTTGATTAGCCTTCTTATTAACCTTCGGACTAATACTTGACGATGACGATAAATCATTTATTTTTATTTTTCTATATTTATGACATTTTTTTTTATTTTTGATTTGAATTAATTGGGAGTTCTTCTTTTTTAAACTTTGGATAAATTCATCGTCAGATGACAATAATTTATTAAGAAACATCTAAATGAATAAAAAATAAAATTAAAATCCATCTTTAATTTTTTTGAAATTAAAATGAAATTTTTAGCAACCAAAATATACACACAACTGTATATGTATTTAAATTATTTTAGATAAATTATTATCAACTATCCTGAAATAATTTTGATAATATTTAATTAATCTATATTAATAATTAAATAAATAAATTATTCGTGGTATTGTTTTATTTAAAGGTCAACAATACTGTAATTTTATCAGAACTTAGTTTTAAAAATCAAGTCAACACTCATGAAAAATTACTCGAAATTATTTTTTATTACTCCTAAAAAGACCAGAGAATAAAAATAATGTTCTAAATAAATTTTGATGCAAATCATGCCTGAATTAACCCTTTACTTAAATTAGGACGTTAAAGATGCCTGTCTTTATTTCTACCTAAAATTTGACATTTTTTCAGTATACACTTGAAAAAAATCTAATTTTAGTTCTTTTACTTTTTTAGAAGACAAGTATAAATTATTTAAACACAGATAGTTAAGCAATGTTAGCGCTTAGATTTTTAAAATAAAAAAAAAGCAAGAATTTAAATTAAAAAAAAAAAAGGTTCATCGATTTAAATTCTAAATTTATTTAAAAAATGAAATTAAACATCTTTGAAATCCGTGATTAAGTAATGAATTTATTCAGACTTACTTTGCAGTAATATTTATTTATAAAATTAGCTCCATTCTCTGGCCTTTTTGAGTAAAATTGTACATCAAAAAATTTTAATTGAAAATAAACTTACAGATTGATCCAAAATAGTCTGTTTTTTAAATAAGTGAAACTTGATCAAAGCATTAAATTTATTTTTTAACTTATTTTTTAACTATTTTAAAAGTCATTTTTTCTTTTATGATTCTCAAAATAATCACTATAATCTTTTCAAGAGAATCTTTTAAGATTCGCAACAATAATATCATGTTTTTCTCTGGAGAATATTTTTTGAAAAATAAAATAGAGATAAAACAAAAGATCTCAACGAGAATTTAAGGAGATTTTTGTCTTATTTTTTCTCCTAAGATCTTCGAGAGCTCTCAACTGAGATTTTTACAAGGGTTTACTAAGAACTACTGATAAAAATGAAAATTTATGACATACAGTACAATTCTGAATTAAGTTAACACCCGGCTTAAGCCAAAAGTTCGGATTTATTAAACAAATGAACGTTCGTCGAAATATTTTATAACATTTTAAGTTGTGCATATTGATACAGTACAAATTAAAGCAAAATAATACGCATTTTATTCCTCGACTTTTCTTCAACTTTTCCTCAAGTTATTCGTTTCTCTGCTTCGACTCTTTCTCTGAGAAAACCATCAATCAAATGTATTTTTTTAAATTTTTTCTTTCCTTTCTCATAAAAGAAAGGGAAAAAATCGTCCAGTTTGGCTTTAATTTGTACTGACAAAACTTCATTTGCAATAAAAATGGCGTCGATGAACATGAATATTTATTTACATTAGTTTTTTTAACATTAGGATATGATGATTCGTTCAAATTTGAAATTTTTTTAAATGGATTTTGTCGCGTATAGTTTTATTTTAAATAATCTCATTTTTCTAAAAATTGTTTGTGTGTTTATGTGTGCTTCTCTTATTTTATATTTTTCTCTACCTCTAAAGCTCAAATTTTTTATAAAATATTAGAAAAATTGAAAAAAAACTACAACGTCATCTTTCTTAATTAAATATTCTATAAAAATAATCATCGATCACTTTATTTGACTAAATTTTACATTTTATTACATGATCTTACCAAATATTAAATTTTTTGCACTAAATCTTACGTAAAATTCTGTAAAAATTGGTAAAAAAAATGTAAAAAACGATAAGAGAAAAATTTCAGAAAATTTTTTTTTTTCTCCAAAAAAAGTCAAAAAATGGACGCTTTTTTGGCAGAGTTGATTTTTAAAATATTTTACCGAACCTTATGTAAGATTACGTAAACTTACCTAAAATTATGTAAACTTACGTAAAATTACGTAAAATTACGTAAACTTACGTAAAATTACGTAAACTTACGTAACTTACGTAATTACCTTTGGCATTCCAAACAAATTTTTGTTGAGTTAAAACTACTAATACTAGTTTTATTTCAAGAAATTTAATTTTTTTATTGAAATTTACTTTAAAAAAGTAAATTTTCGATTTTATATGGTGTTATTAATTTTTTTTATATTCTTCTTATAGAATTTTATGATAGTATTTAAGTATTTTGGGGATTTTTTTTGAGTAAGATATAAGTAAAATAAAGCAAAAGGGCAAAAAATTTTAGTGAAAATAATCATTTTGAAAAAAAGTATTTTTTCAAAATACATTCAATTCTTTTTAATTATTTTATTTTGTTTATTAAATCATAAATTAAAAAAAATTTAAATTTTTTTAAAACTAAAAGCTTCTGAAAAAAATAGCCTGTTAATTTTGAATAAGAGCATTTATATCTTGAGAATCGCACATGATCATCGAATATCTTAAATTCTTGGAACTTAGTGAGCTTCTTTATTTACGATTAATATATCCAGCAATACTAAAAGCAGATTCACTTGTTACTAAAGTCGCGGGAAAAATGTTAGTTTTTTTAACAATAGATTTATTTAACCTGTGTATAAATTTTGTTTAAGTTTTTAAGTTGTGAGCATTAGAGCATGAGCAAAAACTTCAACTTGCGGTTTCTTTTATTGTTTAGATTTTGTTTTTATTCTACAAAAAATTATTTATTGTTTCTGATATAAAATTTTCATGCGATTTTTCCCATTTAGATTTCAAATTCTCACAACTCTTGCTATTCTCTA
>NTPY01000489.1:134773-146320 GCA_002922825.1 Brachionus calyciflorus | reverse complement strand
TTCAAATGTGAGCATTTGCTTACTGTACTGTTCTTGTAATGTGACAAAAACTTGATCTTTTTTTTTGTTTTTTGGTAATTGTTTTGGGTCTGCGATTGGATTACGCTCGTTTGAATGGTATTCGCTGTGAACTTGAGACGCAGACTTTTTGATCATATTGATGAATGTTAACACATTATTGGATTTTGCTGATGGAATCGCTGATAATTTTGAATGATAACCTTCAAGGTGGTTATTTGTTCGCGGACCATTGTTTTCGAAATGATTCCATGAAAATCCATACTTGCCTTGTAACCAAGTATTGACAAAATACTTAATAAATTTTAATAGATCGTTATCAAGGCTAACTGGTATTGTGTCCAAAATATTGTTCCAACCATTTTTGACATCATTGAGTGGGACAAGTGCCAACGCACTAAATTTTCGAATCCATTGTTTGAAATTGTAATCATTGTAATAAAGTGCTTGTTTGTGACATTGGTTAAACAGATAACGTATAATCGCTTGGTTAAAGTGAAACCAACAACCATAAATTTTCACATTTTCGAATACGACGCTAATGGCTTGAATCATAGCTAACTCGAAATCAGAGAGTGTTTCTTGTAAAACGATTGAACTATTATTTCCAGTTAAAATTTCTTTCATCTTTGTTAAAGCTTCAACATAAGTCTCGCGTTCTTTGTTTTGCAAAAGAATATAACACGCTGGGTACATTTGGTTCTGATAATAACCATGAACTGAGAATATTTGAAGAAAATGAGTGGGACACGTTTTGAAAGTCCCATCAAAATGCCATCTTTTCGAATTAGACAATATCTTCATACCAATAGGAGTCATGAATATTAATATTCGATTGTTGTTGTCTTTGTTATCGAACTGTAAAAATTGTTCACTGTCGAGTGTCGAGTATATTTCATTTATTTGTATATCTTTTGCTTGTTTTGGGTTGCTTGGTTTCGTCTGGTTTCTGTGATAGCGCAAATTTGACTTGATGGTGGCGAATGGCTTCCAATGTTCGGCTATTTCATTGTATGAATATTTTACTGTTAGTTTTTGGTACTGACGATTGTAGGCATCGATTAGAGGAATGTCATGATCTGTTGTGACATTTTGTACAAGTTGCTTGAAAAACATTATACAATCGATTTCACAGTTGGTTAAAGGTGGATGATAATGTTCGACTTTGTTTCTTTCTCTTGATTCTAAGTTAAAAAGTGCACCACATTTTCTATTAACACATCTATACCAACTGGACTTTTTTTCGTTTTTTTGGTAACGGTGCTTTTCGGTGATGATTTGTTTGAAGTCGCTGTCAAGATATAAGATTGCTTGTTCCATTTTAGTTTTAAGATTTTTGATAAAAATGTGAGTAGATAAGGTTTTACTCCGTTAATTATCATTTTACTTTTA
The DNA here is from genome assembly GCA_002922825.1 of Brachionus calyciflorus. Taxonomy (NCBI): domain Eukaryota; kingdom Metazoa; phylum Rotifera; class Eurotatoria; order Ploima; family Brachionidae; genus Brachionus; species Brachionus calyciflorus. The sequence goes on along the minus strand of NTPY01000489.1, from coordinate 144,910 downwards.
TATGACTTAATTTGTTTTTTAAATTAATTAATTTTAATTTTTATTCTAATTGCTTCTTTTTTAACTTCGCGTCTTTTAATATTCTTCCTATTTTATCTACAATATCTTTTATTTGAAATTAATCTCCAATCAGATTTGGCATTTAATTAATTTTTTAATTGGTTTGACAATTTTATCATGACAATTTTGTTTTTTTTTCCTATGACAATTTTTTATGACAATATTGCACTGACAATTTTCACTATAATCGTAGAGTAAAACAGAATTTTTTTTGATGAAGAAAGAGTAAAAAAGAATGTTTTAAAAGAGATGGAGTAAAACAGAATTTTCTTTCTATAAAAAAGACTAAAATAGAATTTTTTTGAGAAGAGAAAAAAAAGATTGTTTCAGTTCAATATACTATTTTTACTACTCACTTACTTCTACTTAAATAAGGCCGTAGAGGACATTTCTTTTATAAAAGACAAAAAGATTAATAATTTTATGATTTAATAATTGGTGAACAGTCCCCTGTAAGAATCTCAATGAGATCTGAGAAATTATTGGTGACCATAATCTCATGAGATCTCAAATAGAGTTACATGTAAATGTATTGTAATGAGGACTGAGATCTCATGAGAATATGGTCGTGAGAATCTCAATTGAGATTTTGACATGGGAGTCAAACCCTATTAAAGAGTGAACAATAATCTTTCATGGTCATCTAAGGTGGCATTTTTTCTTCAAAATACTCATTTTGTTTTTAAAAAATTTTAAATTCTATTTTAAACAATCAGGTTGATATTTATATACATGAAAACCTAAAGACATTTACAAAAGGAAAAAGCGGGTCTTGGTAATAAATAGCTAATATTTATTAAATCATTTTCTTTCGTTTTTCTTTAGATTGTTAGATTTAAAATAAAAAATTTGTACTTTGATAAAACGTCCAGTTTTCTTTGAAAGGAAAAAAAGCACTAAATTAAGCTTTAAGTAAAAGTTCAGACAAGAGACCAAAATCTTAGACCGATATTAAGTCGTATGTTTTTGACAGAGAGTTTTTTAACTAGGTTCTTTTTTACTTCGTCATAAGTTAATTTTACTGGTCCGATTTCATTACTATCAATTTTTAATTCTTTTTAATTCATTGAACATTAAATTGTTGTTCAATGGATTAAAAAGAATTAAACATCCTTCTATATGTAAAAAATTAATTAATACAGTATTATCCAAAATAAGGTAAACGATTACATGAACAATGTTAACAATGAGTGCAGACAATTTCAAAACAAAACCAACACAAATCCAAAGGGAAAAATTAATATTTTCAAACATGTTTTTATTTAAAACAAAAAACAGTTCAAAGCAGAAAAAGCAAAAATAAAAAAATTAACCATACACCAGACCTTATAATATTTACCGTATTTTCTTTTAAATAAGTAAAAACAAATAATAGGAGGTTGCTGCTATTTGAGTTAAAAATTTTATTTTATTCGAGACATTTTTGTTTATTTTTGCTGTCTTTAATTTAAGAAAACTTATTGAATATGCAAGCTAAATCAGAAAAAAAGAATGAAAAAAGTTCTCTTTAAACCGTAGCTAAAAAAATCTATGGTTTAACGAAAATTTGAGAAAACTTGGCAAGGTGCGTGTTTTAAGAAAAAAATAAAAAATATTTCAAAGTTGATATTTGCCCCATATTGGTCGGGGCATTAAATTAATCACCACCACTGTATTCTTTTATTAAAACAAACCCCGTAAACTTTTGGGTCATGCACAATGCGTACAAACCAGTGGTGTAGCCAGGCGTGGGGCTAGTGGGGCGATCGCCCCACTATTATAAAAAAATATTTTAATTTTTAAGGATTTTTGAGAAATTTTTATAATCATCTTTACGGGGTTTGTTTTAATAAAAGAATACAGTGGTGGTGATTAATTTAATGCCCCGACCAATCCCCTATTAAGTACCTATCACTATCATTAGCCTCTACTTGAAAACATAAAAATTTGTGACTGATATTTTTTATCGGATTAAAAAAAGAAAGATACTTATAAAAGGTTTCCGAAATTGAGGAAATATATAATCAAAAAATTGATTGAGTATAAAATAATCGACTCGAAAAAAATCCAGTAAAAGAAAAACCATTTTTTTACTTATTCCTTATATCGAGGTTTGACTGTAATAAAATGTAGGTAATAAGATCTCCTATTGAAAAAAATCTAGTATAAAAAAAACGATTTTTAGAAAAATCGAGTGGAAAAAAGTCCACTCAAAAAAGTTCGTTTTTAAAGTTTTAAGTTAAAATAAATAAAACATAAAAAATAGATCGAATTAATTTTTGGATTTTTCACCGTAAATTTTTAGAAAAGTATGATTTAAAATTTTTTTAAACAATTTCGTTTTAAATACGAGTTTAGAACATTAAAATTTTGTCGCATAAAATCTTGAGAATATTTCTTTTCTTTGGGTAAAATTATGAGCATAAGCTAGAACGAACAGTTCACTGCTATTCATACCTTTTTGAGGAATTGATTCGAACATACTAATTATATGCGTAAAATCATTTGGATATTATTGTCGTTTTAAAGCATATGACTTCTCACGCTTTTTTTGAATGGCATAAACTATTTTTAATTAATAAAATCTTGATTTTCAATAATTTCTTTATGTTCTTCTAATGGCTCAATATTAGTCATTTTAACAACCAATGAACATTAAAAATTATAGTCTGATAAAATTATATAATGTCGATGCGAGAATAAAAGTTACTTATTAAATTAGGACTTAAATATTGAAAATGCAAATATTCAATAATTCTATAAGCAATATCTTATTTCAAAGTAAAGCCTTTCTCAAATTTTATATCAAAGTTAGAACAAGTTTGATTTTTAATGAAAAGAATCCTTTTAATTAAAACATTTTTTCTTTTCGATCGATAGTTTTCTTTATATTACAGGTTGAATCCCTTGAAAGAATTGTTGGTTTGAATATATCGCTAAATAATCACAAAGAAATAACAGCCGCATTAAAAAAAAATTTCGATGTCCAAATAAAGGCTAAATAAAGTCATTTTTTCAAGTGTTGATTAAATGAGGTTTCTAAGTATGCTTGTTTGTTTTGTCTTATGATAAAAATTTCTTATTTATAAAATATTAGAACAAAAATATTTTAAATTGTTTCATTGTTAGATCATTGAGGTTTAAATTATTAGTTCAGTTTTAAAGCTGTTTTTCTTATAAAAGTCTTCAAAATCTTGAATATTGTTTAGCATTTTTTCAGCGAATAAACAAAATTGATCTTGTTCACAGTCGTGGTATTTATCATTAAAATATTTTGAAATATTAATTCTTAATAATTTTTTAATTCTTAAATCTGAATCAAGGAGCTTTCGTCTCATGATTTCCTTTTCACTCCTAGGCGGCTGGCTATTAAAATCCAAATTATCAATTGTTTTCCAAACAACATGCCCTTTTGGAATATTAGTCTCAAATCGCGACAATCTTTCAATCGATTTCATAAAATCTAGAATTGATGCATCATATTTGCTTTCATTTTTTTTCTTATTCAAAAGGTTTATTTCATAATCGGCAGATACTAAGCATAAATTAGTTGATTTTTTTGAGATTAAATGAGAAGCGTTATTTCCGCGACCAGTTGATCCATTTGATATTTTTGTATCGGATTTTAAATAGTCGAAAAAATCAGACGGTATTTGAAAAGCAGCATCGTTGTAATCACCACTAGGACTAAAAGGAGGAAAGTTACTCAAAATAACTTTTGGATATTTATTATACCAGCGATAAATCCATGGTACTTCTAAGTAAAGACCTTTCAAAAAGTCGTCATAAACAAATACTTTTTTCAAATGTTCACGTTCTCTTTCAACAAAATTTTTTTCTTTTTCTACCTTTAAGCTAAATTGTTTATCATAATTTACTTTTCTTTTTTCTGATTCATTTTCATGCTGAAATTTATGGTATTTTTTTGGCTCTTTATCCAAAACTAATTTTGAATATAAATTTTGAATTTTTTCGTGAATCAATTTTTTTAAGTTTGGATACTCGTAAACTTTTGAAATTTCGCTTAATTTTTTGTACTCTGTACCAGCAATTATTTGACTCAACCATTTATTTGGAGTGTAATCATTAGATAAAGACACTGCAATGACCGGAATCTTTTGATCGAATACTAAACGAGCCTCTCTTTGACAATTAAAACATTTCAAATAGGAATTACTAAGACATATTATTGCAAAATCACTCTTTTCTAATGAAGTAAACGAATCAAGAGTGACTTTATCTCGATCAATAAAAATATTAAAGCCTTTTTTGCTTAGTTCTTTTGCTAATGAATGAGAAAGACTTTTGTCGAACCAACAATAACTAATAAAAACATTTATTTGTATATTTTGAAAAGGCACAATTTTATTATTACTAGAATTCTGATTGATTAGCTCAGACGATTCAACTATTTGAGTTGAGTTTTTATTAGAACAATTTCCCATTTAAAAAAAAATTATTTAATTTTCTAAATTTATTTCAAATTAAAATTATTTTAAAGATTAAAAAAAACAGAGAAAATCTAATGTGTCTTTTTTATTTTAAATGGTATCTTTTGGTGTTTATCTGATGTTTTTTTGAAAATTAATTTTGTAATTTTGTCAATGAGCTTACCAAATTTAAAGAATTGAATTAAATTTTAAATCACAAATTTAACACCTTTTATTTCTTCATTTAAGACCATTATTTGATAAAGCTGAAAAAGATCTGAAGGAAAATATTTGGTCATTTTTCAATTTTAATTTTTTACCCAAAAAATCTAAATACGCAATTAATTACACGCTGAATTTTTTACAAATCTTTTCTTATAGTTGAACGGCTTTTCAATTTTTTAAAAATTGAGTTGTTTTTTCGGCTTTAAATTCTTTGCAAAGATCTATTTTAGCAAATAAAAAATGGCTTTAATTGACAGATTTTTTTTATAAAAAAATAATCACAGTAAATCTTAATCTTTTGTTTGAATTAAACTTAATTTTCGTTATCCTAAACTCTCTTAAATGTTTTAACAGTTGGGACTGTACAGTAAATTTCAATTCCTCATTTCAATTCATGCAAATTCGAATAACTTTTAAACGTAAAGTGATAAACTTGCTTTGTAAATTGCTACAAAGCTACACTCAAAAATATACGTCTGCAAAATAAATGCAGAATGCAAATGAAATCTTTTTCAATGGTGTGCACATTTTGCAAAGATACAAAGTTTTTGCAGACTTATATTTTTGAGTGTAGCAGAATTGTTACACTTTGTAGCAATTTACAAAGCAAGTTTATCACTTTCCGTTTAAAATTTATTCGAATTTGCATGAATTGAAATGAGGATTTGAAATTTACTGTACAAAGCCTTAACAGTATTTGAACAAGTACAGTAGCCAATAAAGTTAGGGAATGATAGATTTAAGTTTATTAAAATATTGTGATCTCTTAAGTTTGATAAAAAATCATTTATTTGAAACTCATAGCTTAAAAAATGTATTTAAAAATTTTTTAGTTGCTAACTTTTTTGCGATTGAAAAAAAAAGCAAAAAATTGATTTTGGTAACCACGATTAAACAAAATGAATTAAATAATAACGCAAATATCATAAATTAAAAACTGAAATCCTAGAAGAAAAAAACAGTAAAATTCTTTTTAAGGGTTTTTAAAAAATAACATAATTAGTTTTCTAGTATTTATTAATTTTTGGAAAATTTCAATTTTTAGATTTGATCCAGAGTCATTTTTAGATTTAATAAATCTAAAAATGGGGAAAATAGTGTTTTGCAACAGTTTGAGTCTTTTTATGCTAATTTTATTTTTGGGGTGTTTTTCCTAAAAAAAAAACCTCTATAATCTAATCACGAAAATTTTTTCGTCCACATTTTTCTCCTTCTAAAGAAAATAAAATTCTTTAACTAGATAAAAAGAAACTAGATAAAAAGAAAGATTTTATAGCACTCTTTAATGAGTTCTGAGATAAGGCGAATATTGATACTTATCGATGAGAAGGTGATCGATTTTATAGCCAATTTTTCAAAATAGTTCGGAAAAATCATTTTTTTAATTTATTTTTTAATAAAAATTGCTTTTAACACGTTAATAACGTCTTTTTACCTGATAAATAAGATATTTCCTTGATAAATTGATGCTTATAGGATATTAACAGAAACTAAAATTAGACATAAAAATCATATAAAAAAATTTTAAAAGCATTGAAAGAGATTTTATAAATAGTATATTTTAAAATTTAATCCGTCCTTGGCATCCCAGCGTGTTTTTTTAAACTTACTAGAATTTCAGAAATTTAGGAGATATGAGAACAATATGTTTTAAGGAGAAAAATTCAATGATTTGAAATTCGAAAACGCGTAAATCATATTAATAAATCATATTTATATTACTCAGGTAATTATTTAAAGGAAATTAACATAATTTATTTTATGTTTTGTAGAAAAATTTTTGAAAAACGTCTTAAGCAGAAAATCGTCTTAAGCAACTCTTAAGCAGTTTTTGCTTAAGCAAAAGCATCGTCTTAAGAACCTCTTAAGCATAGATTTTTGACTGCTTAAAATCTCTTAAGACGGTCTTAAGCAGCCTCTTAAGCAGACTGTCAACTTATTTCAGAAATGTACTGTAATTTAATTTTTTTAAATTTAAAAATAAATTTCAATTTATCTAAATTGAAAGAATCTAAATAAACTGGGACAGGTGTCCTGGAGGCCTTTTTATTTTTAGGTAAAAGTAAATGTTAGATTTAAACAAAATATGTATCGTCAAAAACGCTTTTTTGAAATGTAAAAAATTTGTAGAGGTTTTGGACAAAAGAGATTTAAAATTTCTATTAAACTAAAAAGGTATGTGCCTAGTCAGATTAATCATATTAATTATACAATCAGACATAATTAAAATCTTAAAATTATAGAGTCCCAAACCGTGATTTCTGATTAATTAAAAATAAAGACCTTAGAATTTAATGAATTTAAAAAAATTTAAATTAAAACTTTTATTTTTACAAAATTTCTTAAATAAAGATAAAAAATTATTTAGAGTCAATTACGGATATATTTCACATTAAATTAAAAACAAAACTTTATCTATTTAATAACTGATTTGGTTCGTCTTGAGCCTGAAAACTCCGATAAATCTGTAGTTGTTTTTAACAAATTACTAGACTCTGTATTTCGTCTAAATTCATTTTTCAAATGACCAGTCTCAAATGAAAAACTCTCTCGATAATTTTTTCGATTATTATTATAACTATAAGTCGAAACATTTGAACATTTTCTTTTATTTTGAGCACAAAATGAATTTCTCTCACCATCTCGTATATAATTCGATTTAAAAGTCTTTTGAGCTTCTACACTCTTTTCACATTTTAACATTGAATACAATTGAGATCTAAATCTACTACCGGAGAAAAAATACAAAAAAAAATTAGCTATATAATTCAAATCAAGTAGCAAATGAGTTAGACTAGAGAAAAATTCATATTTAACTGCATTTGATATTTCGGTCTTTGACGTTGTTGTCTTAAACAAATTCTCATCATGATACAAATAATCTAATATTTTAAATTTTTCCGAAAATTGTCGCTGAAATAGAGTTCGTATGGCAAATGGTAAATTAAATAGAACAAAACCAATTGACACAGTTATTAGCATTATTGATATATTTTGTGTGCTATTCTTCGATTTTGTCTGTGGTTTTTTAGGAATTTGAGATTTTTTAAAATTTTGTATTTGCTGTACTGGTAGAATAAGAGAGTCTCTTTTAGCATTCAGTTTTGAATCTGAATTTTGTATTTGTTTAAATGTAAATATTTGTTCTTGTCTCTTTTTTGTTTTACTCTGAGAAGTCACATCACTTTTAGATCGTTTTATATTGACTTGTGAATGTGAATTACCCATAAACATTGCTTCTGTATTTTTACGAGCACGTGATAAAGCAATTATAATCCATGAATTACAAATACACAATAATAATATGGGTACAAAGACTCGTATTATATTATTAATTAGAATAAGATCGTTTTTTCTCTCAGGCCATCTTGTATCACAATCATAAGATATTCTTTTATATTGCATATTTGAACTGGTGCTATTGTTAAGTGTATGATTAAGAGTGTTGTTAACGAAATGAATTTCGTCAAAAGATTCAAATATAAAAACACGTTTGTCCAATAGGTTATAGCTTGATATTAAAGAAGAAGTCATAAAAATGCATGTAAATATTATTTTAGCTTTAAATTTGGTCAAAATTAGTCCTACTTTTAGCGGCATAACGACACATATTAATTTTTCAAAGCTCATAGCTATTAGAATATAAATAGCCGAAATGGCACAACACGATTCGGAAAAACTTAAAAATTTGCACATTAATGAATTTATAACTAGAGGTTCTTTGCGTGCGCCATTTCGAACAACTATTATTTCGTATAAAAATTTACTTATAATAGTTAATGTATCGAATATACACAGACATTTCATGTAAAATGTTGTCGAATTTTGTGACATACTTCTAATTCTTTGAAAGCGTTTGAGAACTATTAGAGATAAGACATTAAAAAATACAGCAGGACCAACTAAAAGACTTGAACTATTATATCTAAGCCAATCTTGCATTTTTTTATAAATAGAATCTTGTGTCACACTAAACATTATATTTAGACAACAATATCTTATTATTTTATTTGTTTGATCATCGTAGATCTCTGGACATGTATCATAGGTTAGAAAAAGTCCATTTGGAAATGTGGATCTAGGATAAATGTGACATGTCAATGTGTCATTTATTACATCAAGTTCAAATGGAAACATTTTATTTTATTTGCATTTTTTTTTTTGTTTTTTTATTAATTTAAAAAAATTTTATTATAAATCTCTGAAAAAAACCAAAAATAAAAATTTTTTTTTTCTCTCTTCTTTTTAAATATTTAACTTCAATTAATTTTTTGCTATAATTAAGATTTATCAATTTCTAAAAGTCATGCAATATTTTATCTGGGATCAACAAAAAATTTATCAACATCAAGAAGAAGAAGAAAAAAAAAACAAATTCTTTCCTTATAACAACATCAATCGCAAATGATTACATTTAATTTTTTATGAGATGAGAGACCCTAAAAATAACTTTGAATCATCATGGTAAAAGGAAGATTTTTTTCGAAATTTAAAATAGATTTTCTTTTAAATTAATTAATAATAATTCGTGATTTCTTATCATTAGGAATTATTTTCGCCTTCGACAACAACAAAAACAAGAATGTCTTATAAATAACATAGGGTATCTGTATATTTTTATAATAAAAAAAAATATACAAAAGTATTCTTCTTTAATAATCAATATTTTATTAAGTATTAGTTAGGGTATCTTTTAATTTGGTCGAAGATTTTTATTCAATATGAAATAATTGACTTAAAATCTTTCAAAATTTAGTAAATAATTTAAAATTTTGAATGATTTTATATTAAATTTATTTTTCTCAAATTATTAAGGAAAATCAAAATGGAGTATTTCCTGTACTTTTTGTAACTTTTTAGAGAAAGATCGTTGAAAAATTTAAATGCTAAAATTATATTGGAACTAATTGAATAAAATTTAATTCCGAAAATACTCGACTTTTTACTTATCTAAAATAAAAAAATTGATTAAAAAAGCTTTTTATTTGAACAACATTTATTTGCCAATAATAAAATTATGGCAAAATAAGGTTTTTTTTACTAGTTACTATTTTCAAATTCACAATTAATTATTTTTTAAATTGTAAATAGTAATATAACTTTATTTTGTCAAATTTATTTTTAATTTACATTAATAGTTTACCAAAGGTGTTTGAGTTTTCTCGAAAAATTTCGAATTATGAGCGATTTCCTAAATAATCTCTCGGTTAAGTAACGTAATGCCATACTAAAATTATCTCAGAACGAAAAAAAGTGAAAAAGATTTTTTTATTAATTTTTTAAAAAAAACATCATTAATGTTGCATTTAATTATATTTAATTTAAGAAATGCTCTATAAAGATTTGATCATTTGATCTATTTATTACGATTTAACGAAAGGCTGTTTTCCGGGTCTGTACAGTAAATTTCAATTCGTCATTTCAATTCATGCAAATTCAAATA